>PVKS010020816.1:0-36213 GCA_004027875.1 Aplodontia rufa
TGAGGGGGTGGGAGGACTGCAACTGGATTTTATTACTTTGAGACTGAAGCATCCACATGACCTTTGTGGAGACGCACTTGGAACTCAGTTCAACAGAGCGCCTCTTTTCCATATTTGTGAACTTGACTTGTTCCTGGGCACACTCAGCTCCAGGAAATCCTGGCAAAGTGAGGGCTCCTGCCTGGGGCCATCCAGACTGCTGCCTCCTTGGAGCTTGTGCCATTGAGCATGGCTCTACTCTGCCAAATGGGACCAGCACAGGTCTACGGTGGCTCTGCTTCCCCTCTGGCTGCTGGGAGGACCAGTGAGAAGTCACCTCTCAGGCTTCTCCTTCCTCCCTCACCTACAGAATGGGCTCCTGCTCTTTCTGATCCATGCTGGGGGCCAAGACGTCAGCTGATCTCCAGCTCTGCACAGTTGAAGTCCTGTCCTGTATCTGCTCCCCATCAGCCTGTGCTCCCATTTCCAGTATATTTTCCCAACATTTTATTACGGAAAATTTCAGAGGAAGAAACACAGGTAGAATTCTACAGTGAATATTCTGGTTCACTTTTATCTTGTCTACCCATCTATTTAGCCATCAATCCACATTATTTTCCATGCATTTTTAAAATTAAAGTGTTTTGAGATAATGACTTATATATTCACACAGAGTTGTAAGAAACAACACAGAGAAATCTGTGCACTCTTGGCTCAGTTTCTCCCAGTGAGGACATCTTGCAAAGCAATAGTGCATATCACAACCAGGATATTGATATCAACACAGTCGGAAGTTTCTGTCACCACAAGGACCCCACATCACCCTTGTAGAGACATACCCCCTTCCATCCCAGTGACCGCTAAGCTATTCTCCCTACATTTCTACAGTTTTGTAATTCTCACCTCCCCCACCTCCTCTCATTTTGTGATATCAAGGATTAAACCCAGGGCCTTGCATAGGCTAGGCAAGCACTCCACCACTGAGCTAAATGCCCAGCCCATTTTATTTTATATTTTATTTTGAGACTGGGTCTTACCAAGCTGCCAGGCTGACCTTCTAACTTGCAATCCTCCTGCCTCAGCCTCCTGGGAAGCTGGGATTGCAGGCGTGTGCTTCTGCATCCTGCTTAAAATTTCATACGTCAAGAACGTTATAAAAATGAGAACATGCAGTTCGTAACCTCTTGGGATTGGTTTCTTTGACTTAGTCTAACCCTCTAGATATTTGTCTAGGTTGTAGTATATACCAACAGTTCCCTTCCAATATGTCAATGTCAACCCACAAAACCCCTGGCAATTTTATGGAAGGAAACATTGGTTAGAGCCTTTTCTTTGTTTAACACAATCCACGTGTGGAGGTTTTGACACTTTGCAGTTATTGGCCACAAATGTTTTGAAAAGTTTCCAGCATGATTTTTGTATGTGTGAATTTGAGAAGGACATAAAAATGTCAGTGGCCATATTCATCTTGCATGAAATATTTGAACTTTATGCTGCACTAAAACAATAAATTGTCTCTATAATAAGACATGGGCAATTAAACAAGCAAGAGAAACAATTCATGTAGCTTTAGTTGAATGGAAATAGCACAATGGCAGTAATGTAATCACAGCCCAGGAGCCAGAGGAGGAGTCGTGTGCCCAGGAGAGGTGACTGGCTGATGTTTCTTTATGTAACATAGAAGCAAAGTGTAATTTAATTTGCAAACAGCAATCTTTAAAAATCAATTAGGAGTTTATTCCAAAGAGGGCCAACAAGAGTCAGAGATTTATGGAATTCTGCACGTGAAGACGGGAATTTATTGGCACTCCACATCTTGCCCTCCATACCTCTGCAGAAAAGACTCCCAGGGGGAAGGAGTGTGGTGGTAGGCTGGTTGGATTCATAAAAGAGGGTCTCTCTGACTGTTTCGTGGAAAGGCAGACCAGCAAGAAGAGGAGTCCTTCCTTGCAGGGATTTCAAGGGCCCTGCCATAAAGCAGAATTTTGAGTGAAGGGCAGAGAAGGTTGTCCAGAGAGATCTGATGGTGGGTAAGCCTGCGCCCCGCAGCTGGGGGGATGCTGATACAGGCAGCTGAGATTGATTTGACTTTGCACGTTTTTCCTGAATTCACCCAGAGGCACAGCAATCTGGGGTGCGCCCAGAGGAGATATGTGGAGGGCTGGGTGGCACCTGCCAGCAAGTCTCCTTACCCTAGAGAGCAGGGAAAGCCCTCTCAACGGTGTCTCTTCCTTGGACTACTTGGTTCCAATACAGACCACTTGCATTTTTCACTCTGTTGCATACTTGATTTTTCATTAATCTCTAGCTCAGTATTTTCCTTCATGTGTTTGACAAAGTGTAGGTCTTTGGGAGTCTAATAATAGGAAGAGGCAAACAAGGATCTGTGGTCATGTACGTTTGGGAAATGCTGGTTTAATCAAAGTTACTGCAGGAATGCTTGGGGCAGCTTAGTACTGTGGCATGGGACTATGCATGGGCATCCTCAAGACTTGAGATTATTATAAGAGAGTATGGTTAGAATTACTGATTATAACACTGCCATCAGGAGTTTTGTAGTTGAGGTGACCAAGGGACCTCATGACCAAGGGACCTCATTTTCTTGTGAAATCCTGCCAAGTTCTCTCGCCATCCTTTCTGGACCCTGATCTGCTTGGTTCAGATCTGTGAAGCCTGCATGCACACGGAAACAAGAAGGTAAGCCCCATGCTGGCAGGGATCCCCATTACATTCCCTGTGTCTCCACTGCCAACAGAAGGGCCTGATGCATGGCAGGTACTCACTGAGTGCTGGTTAAATGTTTAAAATAATAATAATGCCTTGAGTTCTAGAAATTGTGCTAAAATTTTATTGGCTAGTATTTAATTCTCAAAATGATCCTGGGAATAAGTTTCCAGTTCAACCTCCTTCCATAGATGAAGAAAACTGAGTATTAACAATTTACACAAGCTTGTACTAATAGGAGGGGTAGGTTGAGGCTTGATCCTAGAGTTGGTGACTCCAAAGCCCATGCTGGGGACTGATCCACTATGTTGCTTCCAGAAAGGACTAGATAAGTAAATGAACAAATCCCAAACTCGTTTGAGGACCACTGATGCTGGGGCAGTGGCTTAGGTTGCCTCTCTGAAACCCACACTCCACAGAGCTAATGCATGCCCACTTCAGGAACCTTCCTCACTGCAGAGGATAAAGCATGCTTCCATGGGAGACTCGGATTCACCTACAAGACTCCACTTGACCCTTGACCTTCATTTAGCTATGTGTGATTCTTTTTTTTTTTTTTAAGACACAGAGAGTGAGAGAGAGAGAAAGAAAACGAGAGAGAGAGAGAATCAATTTTATTTAGTTTTTCTTGTGGCTTTCATTGCTCTGACACTTAGCTGTGTATGTGGTGCTGGAGTTCGAACCCGTGTCCTCGTGCATGCCAGGCAAGCACCGTAACTGCAAAGCTACCACTCCAGCACTGTGTGATTCTTTTTGAAAAAGTCAACACTGAACACTTTTTTTTGTTGTTGTTCAACATAGTCTTACATATTGGAGGGAATCGTTATTACATATTCATGCATACATGGATACTGACATGGTAAGCTAAGGCCGATCCTAGTCCAGGACCTTCTGCCTCCATTCCCAGCTCTCACGTCTCCTCTGCATTACCCCCATGTTATAGATAGAAATAAGCATATACATGTGTATTAGTTTTTGAAATTTCTGAGTTCCTCTGCCTGCCTGTGTATAGCTAGGTTTCTAATGGGAGTGGAGAGTTCCCAGTTGCATTGATATCCCTCCTAATCCCTCCCTCCTCTCCCTGCCTCCCTCTCCTCTCCTCCCCACCTTTATGGTTATGTGCTTTTTAGTTATCTGCTTATGTGAAATTTCACATATGTTGAGATTATTATTTAAGCTTAGCTAACTTCATCCTGTCTTAGATTTTACTTTAGCTTCCACATATGAGAGAAAGCATTCAGCACTTAAGTCTCTGTGTTTGGGATATTTCACTCAGCATAATTTTTTGCATCTCCATCCATTTGGCTGCAAATGCCATGATATCATTCTCTCTAATAGCAGAGTAGAACTCCATGGTGTATATGTACCATAATTTTTGAAGCCACTCATCCAGCAAGGGGCATCTGGGTTGGTCCCATAGTTTAGCTATTGCAAATTGAGCTGCTATAAACATTGGTGTAGCAGTGTCTCTGTAGTATACCAATTCTAGCTGCTTTGGGAAAATACCCAGGAGAAGGATAACTGGGTCGTAAGGTGGTTCCACCTCTAGTTTTTGTTTTTTTTGTTTTTTTTGTTTTGTTTTGTTTTTTTGAGGTGTCTCCACGCTGCTTTCCAGAGTGGCTGTACAAGTTTGCAGTTCCATCAATAGTACGACAGTGTTCCTTTCTTCCCACAACCCCTCCAGCATCTGTTATTGTTTGTATTCTTCATTTTTGCCACTCCGACAGGAGTGAGGTGGAATCTTAGTGAAATTTTGATTTTCATTTCTCTGATTGCGAGTGATGTAGAACATTTTCTCATGTATTTATTAGCTTTTGGGACTTCCTCCGTTGAGAAGTTAACACTGAACGCATTAACATTTGGAATACAGCAGCCATAGGATCAGAGTGCAGGGTAGGGGTCGAGAAGATAAAGACCTTTAAAGCCACCAAGTAATTGCAATGGCTTTCAAACAGTAAATTAAAAGCATTTGTTTAAGCACAGTAGATGGAGACCCAGGAAGGAGAGCACCGCGAGCTCTCTTCATTCTTAGTGTGACTGTGAGCATCTGCTTCCCAGCTTCGAAGCAGTCAGAGGTAGTAAACCAGCAGAGGAAAGTGGATGTTGACACAGTAAAGCCAGATGCAAAAGCTTTCCCAGGATTCCTCTCTGGAAATTGGAAATGCATCTCTCAGAGAGCGCTGAGTCAGCACGCAGCACTGGAAGGTTCCTTCAGCTCTTCCAAAGACTGGCAACACAACAGGCTTGCTCCTCCTGGCAAGGGGCTGGCTGGGGCCCTGCAGCTGCTGCTTTGCTGAGCGGGGAGTCTCTGTCAACAAGATTTGGCCAAGCATGGCCCTCCTTGAGGAAAAGCAGCCACTGCTGGGGTTAAGATGCCCAAACAGTACAAATATAGCCAATGACTGCCATTAGGAGGGACTGTGCTGGAAGCACATTCTTGCAGCGGATATTTCTTTTGATCAAATGATTTCTCCATGCATAAGGTGTCTGAGCCAAAGAGGAGGACATGATGCTGGCTCTAGGAAAGACGTTAGCTCTGGCCCAGGAGGACAGGGCCATTTGGGGGCAGTGAGTAGGACTTTCCTAGCGAACAGCCCCTCAATTCAGCAGAGGACTGTGATGGTTAAGCAGGTAGGTTTCTGAGTTAGGGTTAGGGTTCAGTCCTTCACTCTGCCTCTTATTGTGTCTGCTTTGAACACATTTTATTTCTCTGGGTCTCAGTTTTCCCATATCCACAATAGGGATACAAAAAGAAACCACTCACTTCTCACAATTATAGAAAGGGTTAAGAGAATAGTTGAGAAGAAAAATAATGTTTACCAAAGTCTAGGGAGTGGAGGGGGAGGGAAAGATGGAGAAAGGTTGGTCAGCAGGTACCCAGTTGTAGGGGAAACGCATTCTAAAGTGACTACAGATATTGGCAATGTACTGTATGCTTCAGGAAAGAATTTTGTATGGTTTTTCTCACTTAAAGAATTGATAAATATTTGAGAAGAGTGATATGTTAACTCTGATTTGAACATTATACAATGTATGTGTGTATCGAAATACTGCATGGTACCCCAGAAGAATGCATAATTTTATGTGCCTATTTAAAAATATAATAATCTTTAGAAAAGTTAGAAGTAAGGCATTTAGGGGCAAGGCTTGACACAGAAGTGTTAGCTTCCATTATTTCTATTCCTGGTCTCCATTTCTGTATCCAAAATTATTGAGGCCAGCTGTGTCCCACAATTCAGATATTTTTGGAATTGGGCAAGGTGACGTGGTACATGCAATTTATATAATGTAGCATCCCCCTGCAGAGTTGAGGGCAATACCTTGTAGTCACAAATGTTATTTCTGTGGTTAAACCTAGGAACATTTACATTAAGTGAGAGAAATAATTTTTCTACCAAAGGAGGAGGATATAGAGTAGATCTGTTGTGAGAACTTTTTCAGTTTTGGATATGCGCCCATTGGCCTGTCTCTGACAGCTCCGCAGGGAGTTGCTGTGTCTGTACTGGGAAGATCCCCTTCCTGCTTGGGTCCTTTGAGTGTCATTTCTGGCTCAGCTTGGGGATTTGTTCCAGCAGCAGAAGATTCCTACCTGGACCTTGTCCATGAGCTTCCAGAGAGCCTCCTGGTTGTGCCTGGGAAAGATGGGTCATCCGCAGAAGTCAGGGCCTCCATCCTGTGAGGACTTGGCTGGTGGCCATGTCTGGAGCCCAAAGCCCAATGCCCAGAGTCAGGTCAGGTTATTTGCTGGTTCCTGATGCTATGTAGTCAGTGCCAAGCACAGCTCCCAGACTAAACTAGTGATGAATTTCTAACATCTGTTAGATCATCACAGAAACACAAAAGGTACTTTACTAATGAAGTGCTTTGTGAGCTAGAACTGCTAATTTGGCTAAAGCTTCTTCTCATGAAAATAATGGAGATATAGCATCACCCACCCAAAACCACCCAGGGGAGAGCGTGTCTCTGCCAGTTCGTGTCTTCTCCAGCCCCTGTGGATGGTCTACTTTGGAGTGAAGATGGATATACCAGAATTGATTATGAGTTGTCTCACTTTTCCTCTTAATCTTGGTCTCTGACGTGCAATGGTCTGATAATATTTTTGTTTTTATAAGGGGAAATCCCATTTGTCAGAAGAGCATATAGCTTGTCTTCTTCATGATTAATATTTCTCTCCTTCTGGTTTCCCCATCAGCCTCAGCGTTTAAGTAGTTTAAGGAGCACAAAACAAGAGTTTTGGGTTGAATCAGTCTGGGGCACTGATAATTTCAAGTTTTTGGGGCTTCAGTGCTGGGTCAGTCTTGGATGCCCTGTGAGTCTTGTAAAAGTCTGCTGTCTGGCATTCCCAAAGACTCCAGAGTCCCGCCACAGGCGGCAGGCAATCTTCTGCACAAGCAATCATCCAACGTGCAGATTGTGTTACCGGGAGCCCTGGAGTCTGCTGGAATGATAAGGAAATGCTCAGTGACTTCCAAATCCAGCACTCCCTGCTCTGGTCCTCCAGGATTCCAACAGTCTCAAGCGTTAACCCATATCCTGGTGGGAAGTTTAGTTCTTAGCTTCAGACACACTCCAAGGAGTCATTGAGATCTTGAAAATAGTGATCACGATTTTATATCTTTCTGAGCATTCATCATGTTCTTGATGCATAGGAACCCTCAAAAAACCACTATTAGCTCTGGGGCTGGAGCGGTGGCTCAGTGGTTTCGGCGCTTGCCTGGCATGTATGAGTTCATGAGTTCAAACCCCAGCACCACGTACACAACGAAGTCTTGGAGCAATGAAAGCCACATGAAAAACTAAATAAAGTTGATTCTCTCTTTCTCTCTCTCTCCCTTTCTCACTGTCCCCCTGTTTAAAACACACACACACACACACACACACACACACACACACAGTTAACTCATGGTTTCTGTAATCTGAAACATATTTTTCACTAGCTGCTAAAAGCCCAAATTGTAGAGACACCCTCACAGTGCACTCCCCGAGTCCCCAGATCCACAGCCAAAGATTACATTCTGATCTTTTTGACCCACATTTATTATCCCCATATGGTGGAGGGTCTGAGGACACTGTGCAGGTGACAGACGAGCTGAGCACAGCTTGCTGGCACGCAGAACCATCTGCAGCTTCCACTGTCTTCTCCTCTGCAGCTTCCACTGTCTTCTCCTCTGCGTGGGAACTACCCTGTCTCCACCACAGACCCACAAGAGATGATGTTGGGCATTGACTTTCACTTTCCAATTCTATGGAAAACGTCACAGAAGGAGGCGCCCGTCCTGCTCAGGGATCCTGAGCTGCGGGCACTTGAAGGCATCGGAACTGAATTGCATGCAAACCTCTCTTGGTGAATCCGCCTCACAAAGCTGCCCAGATAGGGATGCCTGGTTTCCAAGCTGAAAATCAACTAGAGGAATTTAAGACTGAAAGTGGGAAACTGTCTGTAAATTAACCCTGGGCCTCAGGTGGAAAGAAGACAGTCCAAATTCCACTCGTGGCCCTGAAAACGCCCACAGCTCTGTTCTCCTTGGGCTCTTGCACTCTCTGTAGGCTCCAGGGCTCCGGGCTAGTGGCCGAATACCTCATCAAGCTGACTGAGATCTCGCCGGGAAGGCGAGAACGTCCACCAGGGGGCGCTGTGGGCAGCCAGCCTGCAGATTTCCAGGAACCCTGCAACAGGCGACCGAGCACAGCAGGTTCTGCTGATGCTGAAAGCGGAACAGGTGCATCTGATTGTTTTCATCTATCTGATATCTTGTGGACTGCAGGGGGAAGCACGAAAGGCATCGGGGCACAGAACTTTGGAGTACACCATCCAGAGTGATCTGGATTGGAAGCCAGGCTCTGCCATTCTCAGCTATTACAAACTATGCCCTTTCTTCTTCAATTTTCCCCATCCATAAAGTGGAGACAATGACAGTGTCCTCTCCCATGAGCCTGGAGTGATGTGGAATGAGTGGATATGTTAGTGAGGGTGCTGTTTCTTGCCACCTGAAATGGCGTGTCCATGGTCAGGTGCCAACACCAACCTGGAAGCTTGCAAGAAGCAGGGCTTCCAAGAGTGTGCCTGCTCCAGGACTCAGCTTCCCAGATGGGCTGCAGGAAGCCCTGCTGAATTCACCAGGTTGCCTGGAAGGACCAGGTGCTGCGGCCACACTAGGGGGCAGCCTCCCCCCTACATTTACCGGGACTCCCAAGTAGGGCTCACTGTGACTGGTGCGCAGTAAACCCTGAAACATTAAAAAATACATCAAGAAAAAGAACTCTGGAAACAAGATCACTCCCAGATAAAACGCCACCTTGTTTTCTTAAGAAGCTTTGAATTCTCTGAATTAAGGAACTGTGGCTTGAAAGGTTACCTGCGGGAAATCTGGAGCTTTTAAAGCCCTGGGCTTTAATTAAAACTCACCTGTGCACAACTAATGTGTGAACCCAGAGGTCCCCTGCATGCTCCTGGGGAAGGTGGGTCAGAGAAGGTCTTTGATGAGAAACTCTGAAGTCCTCAGCTGCACATGCGGGACCCTCCCTGTCCTCCTTCCCTATTCCTTAAGAAAGGCTGTGCATCCCACTCTCCAGACAGATGTGCTGGGCCCGCAATGTCCACTATTCCTGCAGATCATGTATAGGGGTCACTGCTGTGTTATCAAGTGGGCCAGAGCATAGTTGGAGTTGATGCACTGAGTTAAAATAATTAAAATATTAAAATCTTAAAATATGATGAAAGAGCAAACACACACACACACACACACACACACACACACACACGTACATGTACATACCAGTTCCCTGTGGTGCCTACCATAAACTTGGGTGCAAACTCAATTCTGTCAGCCAGGGTTCCTCTCTACCTGGTTGCATCTCCCTCTGCCCCTGCTCCGCCACCTTAGTTCGTGTTGTTCATAGAAATGATTCAAATGGCTGCCCCATCCAGTCCTGCCTCACATGGTTGAATATGTGAGGTTATTTCTATATTCTTGCCTTCCTGGGGCCTGCACATACCCTATTATCAAGAACACCCAAGTCACCATTTTGCTCCATCAGTCTCGTCCCCCAGTACTGTCTTTGTTTCAGGTTTCATAGGCTTTGGTCATTTTATAAAGCTGCCACCCTCCTTGAAAGGTTCTTGGGAAGAAAGTTTCTGTAGGCTCAACTGTGTCCAAAGACATGCTCACTTTATCTACCCTGTGTTTTAGAAACTCTGAATTAGTTGCTGCTATATAAAAATCAAGAGGTTTTGCATACTAACTAGGGTTCCTCTTGAAAAATCAGAGTGTCTAGCTACATGGGCCACCATCCCAACAGGGCCACCATTGGCTGGGTGCTGCATCCAATGACAGCTTTTCCACAATCCCAGCAGCCCCTTGGATTGAGGCTCTGCTGTGTTCCTTGCTTTTACTTCCTGCTGAGTACAGGGATGGATCTTTCCAACCCCAGAAGGATAAAATTAGTGATCAAAGGCTTTTTAATGCCTGGGTGTCTTTGGGAGTATCACCCAGAGCCCTAACAGTTTGCAACCAAGGAGATAGGGGAGGCTGCATCTTTGAATGTGTAGTACAGAAAGAAAGACAGACAGAACTGCAGCAAATGCAGTGACCAAGAGAGTTTGGCTCTTAATACTAAGGTTCATTTTTTATAAGAATCAGGTCATTTCTGCTAATAGGAATAACAACATAAAAACATTTATGTTTTAAGAATGACAACATTATGTTTTAAGAATGAGTTTTGCTTTTGCTTCCTGAATTCCATCCCCTTGGTGACTTCCTGGGAAATGACTCTGGAGCCGTATTCTGGGTAAGCCTGCCACTGGGGCTGATAAATCAATCAGAAAGCTTAGAGGAGGATCCCATTCATTTCAGGATCATAGAAATTGCGAATGAGATTCTCAGCTGAGGGAGATTTGATTTGGTTTCTTTCTTTCTGTTCTAGAGAACTTTTCGAGTTTCATGTCATAAAATCCAAGCTTCCTTTGTGCTTGACATTTCTTTAATAGTTTCATTTTCTTGCCCAACAACTGTGCTCTGACTTTCTCAGGCAAATACACTGCTTCCTGCCCTAGAGGCAGCTGACTAGGGGGAAACCAAAGGTGAGGAGGAGACAGGTTCCACCTGAGCCACAAATCTAGGGTCAAAACTCTCTCTCAAGACAACCACTGTTCTACTTCTTCCGGATCTTGGAAAAAAACATTGAGAATCTCAACACGTAAGGCAAGGATTGCTCTGTTTAACACGTTTTCCTATTTCCTAGTTTTGTCATGTACTTAGTAATTAACAAATCTTTTCTGGGAACGGCCAAATGATTACCAGCTTTTCCTGGATCTCGGAAGACTGCCAAGGAGGTACCACTGTGGGTTGAATAAAGAGGGATCTAACAAGAAAAGTTGGTTCCCAGGGCAGTTTCCAGCTTGGGGGACAGTCAGCCAGGAGCATGATTGCTTAGTTACCTTGTCAAATTCTTCTGGATAGGAGAGTACGTCCCTATCCATGGCACATAAGTGCCAATGGAAGAGTCAAATAAGAACACACACTTTTAAAAAAATAACCTTTGCTATAAGGATGCATTAAACAATCCTCGCTTGACCATTTACCAGCAGTGTGGTCTTGGGGGAGTTAATTCTCTGGACCGTGGTTTTCTCACTCTTAAATGTGCACAATGATAGCACTTACTGCACTCAGTTTTGTGAGGATTAAGTGTGTTAGCACACACACAGTGTTTCTAACAGAGCCTGGCACATAACAAATTCCTAAATGAGCTGTCATTTGTAGGACTTCACTGCATTGTCATTTGGTGTCCCAGGTTTTCTTGCCAGGCCTTGGATTCCTTGTCTGGGCACCTTCTTCCCACTTCATTTCCATCACCACCCAAATCTAGGAGCCACAGGAACTTGGAAGTTTAAGACGTGCTTGTGCATCTAAATGCCACGTCACCTGCACATCAGCCCTTGAGTAGTACCCGCTCTATCTGTTTGCTTGGGGCAATCCAGCACCACCTTCTCTCCTCGGAGCCTGCCCCAGAGTCACAGAGCCACAAGGCCTGAGAACTGGATTTCCTACATTCTCACCAGCATGTTTTCTGGGTTCTATAAGAGAAACCTCAGAGGTGCATGAGTGGGGTCTGAAGGGGAGAAGCCGCAGAACCCTTATTGTTCCCGTGGCGGTGGGGGGACCCCCACCTGGCCTTGGGGCATAAGGCAGATGGTATGCAGAGGGGTCACAGGTGTTTGGGCTTCTTCTGAAAACCATCCACATTGGGACTACGGTTCCTGACCTCCCTAACTCTAATGTGTGTGTCCCCTCATCCCCTCTGCTTCTCCTTAGAGCTGGATCCTCTAAATCCCTCTATGAAATCCCTTCCTATCTGAAAAAGTGAAAGTGTTTCCACTTCCCTAACAAAACCCAGATCAGTGCACCTACTGTGTATTGGGAAATATGCTTGGAGTCCTTACAATGTGCTATGCACTGTTTCAAGCATATTATATAAATTAGCCTATTTAATCCGTGTAATAGTGCAGTTTGAAAAGAGTCTCTAGTCCCCCAATATTAAAGATGTGGAAACCAGGACACAGAGAGGTTGAGTTGCTCGTCCCTGTTTATTGCTGTTCCACCGGCTCAGCATACCCAACGTTTGCTCCGAGAGTGGAATTGTATGCAATGCTTCAATGAGCAGGAGCTCGGTTCTCCCAAGGTTATACGGCCAGTCAAAAGCCAAGCAGGGATTCCCATCCCTTTCTGACTCCATGTCCAGTGCTTCTTTCTCTAAAACCCCTGCTAACTCTTGACAGAGACAACCTCGTGGGGAAAAGGAACAGATAACGCTGGCACAGTTAGAGGGTGCCCGACCAACACGCTATCTAGCCCCGTTTCAGGTTCTCTTTGTGTTTGATCCAAGAAACTGCTTTATTCCAAAGAATACCTCTGTAACAGTGGGTCTTGGTAGGTATTATTATGTAAGGCAGAAATAGGGGAGACAGGGGAGGAGAGAGGAAATGAGAAGGCAAATGATGGTAAGGGGGCAACGTGAAGAACTAGAGAAAAAGGAAAAGGCAAGAAGAGGGAGGAGCTGGGCAAAACCATAGATCCTATGAGCCACATATAAAAGGCGGCGAAATGGACCTGCCTACCTCCTATTCCTACCAGGGATCAAGTTGTCTGTCATTGTGGGAACCAAGTGCAGTTACTAAAATATTTATCCCCTTGCCCTAGATTTACATCATAATACACCATCCATAAGCGTTAGTTATTTTGGTTGCTTGATAAAAATTTGATACATTCTGATTAACGTACATATAATAAATAGTGTAATGTTACCGCACTGTATAAAGACTTCAAAAATATATGGTATCTGTGCTTCTCCAAAGAGTAAGGAAACAGATAAGGCTTTAGACAGTAAAGAAAGATTGCTTTCATTAAATTATGCAGTTATTGAATTTCTACCCTTATAGTGTGCTCTCCCTGTTCTCAAAGCTGTCTGCCATATGAGTAATCACTTGGGGTGGGAATTTTCCCTAGATCTCTGGAAGCGATCCTTGAAGATATTACTTAAATCATTAGGAGGTTCTTTGCTGAAGGTCTGTGAGCAGTGAGGCTATATCAGGAAGAAGTCAGGCCAGCTGGTTAGTGTCACACCAAGGCTATTTGGAGGTAATGCCATTTCTGGCTCTAGTCCTTGCTACATCTTCAAGTTGAAGAATATGGATCGTCTCCTTTGTGCTAGGTGCTAGGTACTTTTAAATGGGTAGACATATTCATCCTTTAAAAATATATATAGATAAGGAAACTGAGGCTTAGATAACCTTATCTAAGATAGAGCTGGAATGGTTGCCATGGGGATGCCTCACTCTCGTTGCTTCTTATTTTAGATTAGAACTATAAACCAAACTGCCAGGCCAATTGAACTTTTCAGATCACTGAATTTTGAATGAATTGGCTCCACGATTGAAATCAAATCTGAGTTTTCAACCCCCTATGCAGCTGGTAAGCTCCCTCTGCTTTTATATCCTGCAGTAACCCTTCCGCCTTAGTCGGCCTGCATCTGCTTGTGTTCCTTGCAACCCAAGTGGACTGATATGCACAGCAGGGTTGCCTCGAGCCCCAGTCATGCTGAGGCCCATGTGCCAGGCCACACTGACCTCCCGTGAAGCAAAGTGAGACTTCGCCCTATTGTTAACCACATCTAGGGGACCTGCACGCCTCATCACCAGGTCAAAGCTAGAAAAGGTGCATGAAGGCAGAATCAGGCACCTCCTGTGTGTCACACAGGGCGGAGGAGCTTGGCCACGGTGGCTGCTGCTCAGCACAGCACCCTTGCTCTGCATCCTGGGGCAGCTCTGACCCTGCACCCCTGTTCAGTCTTTTTTTTTTTTTAAAGAGAGAGAGAAACAATTTTTATTTAGTTTCTCATGTGGTCTTCTTTGCTCCGAGACTTCATGTGTACGTGGGTGCTGGAGTTTAAACTCCTATACTTGTGTATGCTGGGCAAGCGCCATAACCTCCAAGCCACAGTTCCAGACCCCTGCTCAGTCTTGCAGCCAAGTGTTGTCCACTTTGGTAAGAACCAGTAGGCAGGCAGGTCCCCAGCTTCCTTAGGACTTGCTTCCTCCATAGCTCACACCAAGCACATGGTCAGGTGGAAGGATTATGTTCTCTGTCCCCTGCAATTATTAACATTACCCAGGGTCCTGCAGAATCCTCTTGTTGCCCCCCAACCCTTACCTAAGCCTGAATCCGAAAGAGAACATGCCCACCCCACGTCATCCAGAACCCATTCCTAAGTATAATCCAGATCTACGGGTCCTTTTTTCCTTGAGTCTAGAACTATGCAGGTAATGGGTAATGATACTAGAAATATAATGGCTAGATTTAGGAAGATGATAATCCCAAACCACTAAGGCTATTTAGCCTACATCTGGCTGTTGCATTCCATCGTTCCACCCTAACAGCAACTGTTCAAGAGAAGATTTTCTACTCTCAGGTGCTTATGTGAAGGTGTACTGCTGTTCCTGGGGTTTAGAAATCAAATTGAAAAAAAAAATCCAAATTACTCATTTGGAAAATGAGTAAGAAGAATGATTAGTGGGAGTCATAACAGTCCCTGTCACATGGGGAGGAGGAATAATTAGTAGAAGGGGCTCCAGAGTACACAAATAAGAAAGAAGAGAGGCAGCTATAAGGGAGATTTAGGTTTAACATGTGACCAGATGTCCTAACTGGAGCTTCCTTCTCTGAGTTCTAAGTGCTAACCCAGTACCAAGTTTACAACATGCCATAAATTTAAAAAAACAGGCTGCAAATAGATATTTCCATAGAATACTGAATGTGTGCTTTGAATGAAATGCGGGCCCAGGGAAACAACGTGCAGACTCACACACACAGGAGTGCGCGCACACACGTGGGAAAGCTGGCACTAAATACAGGGGGTGGATCTGGGGCCTGGAAAAGGTAGTAAGAGAAGTGTTCAGCTTCGTCTACAATTGTTTCTCTTTCCTTTTGTTTTTTAAAAGAGGCAGAGGGAGAGAGAGAGAATCAACTTTATTTAGTTTTTCATCTAGGTTCTGTTTCTCTGACACTTAGCTGTGCCCGTGGCTCTGGGATTTGAACCTGAGTCCTTGCGCATGCCAGGCAAGCGCTCCAGCCACTGAGCCACCGCTCCAGCCTCTTTCCTTTTTGTTTTTTTTAATTTTAAACAAGGAGAATATATTCATATATTACATCTGTCATTAAAAATAAAAGGAAAAGAGCTGGTGGCTATGAGGCTATTTGAGGTTTAACTGCTTGAAAATTGGTTTGTCCATTCATCAATATCCATCAGGTACCTCTTGCATGCCAGACCATACAGGGATAGGGTGCGAGGGAGAGAGATGGAGCTCCCTCCACAAGGAGCTTTTGGCAAAGGGGCAGCTATACAACAGAACATGTAGGGGACTTTGAGGGAACACACAGCCCAGGAAGGAGCCTGGGCTAGAGGTCTCAGAGTCTGGGTGACAAGGCCTGCTGGGTCTTAGGGATGAGCATGGAACAATATGGGGCAAGGTCTAGAATGAACAGAAACATGATCTGCTTGAGAAAATTGAGTGTGTTTGCTCCAGCTGCTTGGAGGTGGTGAGAGATGAAGCTAAAAGTAATGCAGAAGTAGGCAGGGCAGGGGAGAGAGAGGAGAATAGGCAGGGATCTAGGAGGTAATTCTGGTTTAAGTGTATATGCATATCATATTGTTACTTTAAATGCATTTGCGATTGTGCAATAACTCAATTCCTTAATAAAATATATTTAAAAAAAAAAGAAATGCAGAGCGCAGAGCAGAGTGGGCCTTGCGGGTCATGTCAAAGAGTGCAGACTGCAGACTAAAAGCACCAACCAGCAAAAGCACTAGCAGGTTCAGTGTTGCCTGAGCCAGTTAAAGTAGCTTCCTGGCTTCAGAAACTGGCCATGGTATTCCACTTACATACACACAGGCTGGCTTTCAAGGAAGCACAATAGAATCAACTCGTAATTACCTATATGCAGATTGATTGCCTTGTGGATTACCTGTGGCAAATGAAGAATGGTCATTCCAAACCTATTTCCATTCGTGGGGCAGGACACTGATGGCTGCCTTTCTGTCATTAGTCACCAGCTCCCCTAAGTCTACAAACTCATTTTAACACCGGACTGAGCCAAACCAAATTCAAAAGGTAATTCTCTGCTAAAAATGATGAACATGATGTATCAGAAGGCCAAGTGTAAACGATGGCTCATTCAGGGAACTGCTCAAGGCAAGCACCCGTTGTGTCCACAGCAATGGAATAGCCACACCTCTGAACCAGGGCAGCCACCACTGGGTGTAACTGCATGTGAATCTTGGCTCTTCGGTAGATCTGTGATATCCGGCAGATTTCTTAATCCCTAGGCATGAGTTTCTTCATCTGATGCTGAATATAGATGTTGCAGGGAAATCTGTGCAGATTTAGAGTCAAAAGTCAGCAAGAAAACTGAGAATTGAAAGTCAACTGCAAGGCAAAAATCACCCTGAAAACCGAAAAATCCCCTCCCCCCGGAAAAAAACAATAAAAATTGTGTTTTTGCCATTATGACCAAAAAAATCTAACAAAATCAATTAGTGGAGGAAAAGTTTATTTGGGGGCCCACAGTTTTAGAGGTCTCAGTCCGTAGACAGCCAACTCCATTGCTGTGAGCCCAAGGGAGGCAGCAGATCATGGGGAAGGTTGCTGTGGAGGAAAGGGGCTCAGGACATGGTACCTGGAAGCAGGGAAAAGTTCCTCTCAACAAGGTCAAGATATATACCCCAAAGGCATGCCCTCAGAGATTTACCTCCTCCGGCCACACCTTACCTGCCAACAACTACCAACCAATCGATCCCTATCGGGGGATTGAAGCTCTAATTAGGTTAAGGCTCTTATAATCCAATCTTTTTACCTCTGAACTTTCTTGCAGTGCCTTACATATGAGATTTTTGGGGATTCCTCATAGCCAAACCATAACAACCTGAAATCCTCTTTAAATCATGAGGACTAAGACCTTGGAAGCCCACAAACATCTATTTCTTTCTCCTTTTCCCTCCCTTCCTTTTCCTGTATTTTACTGATTTACTGAAGATTAATGTTTGCTTTAAAGAGTTTAGGAAGAAATGGTAAGGAGGGTGAGGGGTGGGTCACTATCCAAATATGGTTTAGTTTAGGTAATTAAACGTCTATTATGATCCAATTTTATTTCAGTACTAAAAATATTACAGCTACCTAGATTTTTTTATTAAGAGGATAAATGGATACATACATGCATATATATATATATATATATAGTTAAGCACTGTGTGTGTGTGTGCACTGGTATGTGTGATATCAAGTACATAGTATGTGGTCTGGGACCTCCCCTTGTGTCTCTAGGTCGAGGATTATTGAGAACTGATTACCCACCCCTTCCAACTACTCACCCTAAAATGAATCTGAATTTTAAATAATAAAGTCAGATGTTTCTTTAAAATAATCCAATCTGAAGAGTTTAATATCTAAGAAGGAAACTGAGGCCAGGAAAGGGAAGGATGTACTAAAGCCACACTGGCTGGGAACACAGTGGCATTAGGTACCAAGCCTCCTAGAAGCTGGTTCCTGCCCCTTCAGGTCCCGAACACTGATCTTCCCCAGGAGCCTGGCTCTGTCTGTCCAGGGGATAAGCCACCACCCCTCCACCATTAACCCCAAGCCTATAAAACCTTTCTAAAAATCATGCTCACATGCAATATAGTGAGCACATTATCTGGGTTCTGCTGGTGAACACTGAGGGAGGGAGGGGAGAGATATTGTTATGAGCCTGAAGATGCCAAGGTTCCAAGAAGCTGAGGAAAGGCTGAGTTGCACTCAGCTTCATGGCAATCGAGGTGCTTGTCACCACCCCATGCCTGCCCCAAATCCCACCTCAACAGCTGCAGATAGGTGTCTATGAAGATGCTCCTCCCTTACACCCACGGCATAGACAGGGCCCAGACAGGAGAGGAACATTCCTCTTGGGGACAGTAAGGCTGGTCAGCACGGTGGCATCTGCTCAATGAATTATCCACCCCAAACAGAAGCAGCCTGATGTTTCCTTGAATCTCTGTGACCTCAGCTCAGGGTAGGATATGATTTCCTTGAGGATTACAAGAGAAAATATGAAGATCACTCTCAGACTTTGGAGGTCTGTACCCCAGCTGGAAATGCCTGCTTGAAGGGTACGCAGCGTGTTGGCTCACAACCCCCAAACGCCTGCCTACGAGCATGGACTACTTCCAGATGTTTTAGAGTCACCAGATGTTCCGTCTGCTCCAGCTCTCCCTACTTCTCTCGAGTTCAGCTCTATGTTTCTGGTTCAGGATTCACAACCTTAGAAACATTCTGATCATTCCTTGGATGTGAGACTTGGTGTGAGCTAAGGGTTTTACAGTCGGATGAGCAGAGGGTCAAATCCTGGCCCTTCACTTCCAGAGACAGCAGGATCCTTGTGCCTCAGTTCCTCATTTGTGAAATGGGAACAGTGGCAGCCACCTTCCAGAGTCTTCACACAGATGTGGCGATGCATGCAAAACTCCTAATAAATGAGGTGACTCGGCAAGCGGGCCATGCAGAGTAGGTTTTCTCAGAAGGTGCTGTCTTGCTGGCTGCTGCTTCTCCAGCTTCAGTGCCTGGCCAGAGCTCCAAAAGGAGGAAGAAGGGGTGAACGCACCAGCTCCTGAACAGCCTCTGATTTGCAGCCTGGGACGTGCTTAGAAAAGCCCTTGAAATCTGTGTTTGTAGAATTCAATTCATTAAGACCCTACCATGAACATAAAGAGCTAGAAGCACTTCAGAGTTGCCTTGCTCAAAGTCACTCCTCTGCCACCTTCTGAACTGAGTTCCTTCCTTTCATTGAGCCAGCCAGCCGTGGGAGGGAAGAGGGGACAGATGGTGTACACCTGGGCCACTGAGTAACAGGGTGCTCTGTGTCTCGGGGCCGGGGAGTTGCAGGTTCGGGCAGCGGTGTGGACAAGGCAGGGTCTACATAGTCTTGCAAAAGTCCCCGACTACTCAGCTGACAGAGCTTCCTGGGCACACGTGGAAGTATCTACAAAAGCAGTGGAATCCAGGATTGAGAGGAGAGGGCTATCACTCATTGATAGAATGGAAATGAAAAGACTCCGTCAAAGCCACCAAAGTTGTGTGGTCAGAAGGAAGTGTCTTTCTCCAATCCAGAAACGCGAATTGAACATCCACCCAAATACTGATCTCTCTTTCTACGGAGCAGAACCCGATTTGAACATCCAATGTGCTGCTCCTGACAGTCACCTCAATGCACACAGCGTGCCCTGAGATTCTATAGATGCTTGGGATCCCCAGGCTTCAAAATCTGAGAGCAACATGGGTGTGAAGTCGAAGGCACAGTAGTGATGTCTTTTTGTCTCACAGGAAGAGGCCATGATGGGAGCAAAGACGTCAAGAGACTCGGGGGTGTTTCAAGCCATAAATTGCCATTTTCCGCGCAGTTCTTTTTCAGACCATGAGATGGCCAGAAAGCAGTGGCATGGGAGGGTGTTAATAGTAATAGTCAAGATTTACTGAGCCCTTTCGCATTCGCAGGCATGGCTACAGCGCTTTACGAGTATCGACTCATTTTATTCTCCCAAGTACCTCTGAGAAGTACAGAGAACTTTCACCACTCACTCGAAGTCACAGAGCTGGGTAAAAGACAGGTAATCTGAAAATCCAACAGACAACCAAAAGAGATAAAGAAATATGAAGGACTGCAGCAGAAGCCCCTAATGCAGCATCAGTATTAAAATTTGCATTGGTAGCACAGAAAGGGGAAATAAACACTGAAAGCTGAGCTAGTCATGCAAAAAACAAAATGAGAAGATGTCAAAGAAGGCAGGAAAATGTCAAAGCAACAAATAACAGTCTCAGAACACATCACAGACGCAAAGGATGGGGACCCCGAGCATGATCTGTAATCTACAAAGAACAGAATCAGTAGACAAAGATGTAGCCATTTTCCCTTGCCTAAAATAAAAGAAAAAATGAATTATAAGATTAACAGATCTCATGGTACTCTACAAAAGGAAAGGAAATCAGTGAAATTAGCCAGGTAAATTTACTAAATTGAGGGTTAATAAAATTATTTTGAGATAATTAGTAAACTTTTTTTTATTAAAAGGGTGTTGAGTTGGAGCCTCATCTCTAATCCTACATCAAAACAAATTTCAAGATGAGAATCAATTCATAAAAGAGTATATTGGAAAAAATGTAATAGCATTGTTTGGATTTTGGGGTGGAGAACCTTTTTCATTTTGTTTACAACAAAAGGCAGTGGGAAAAAAATGACAAAAGAAAACATTCACAAATTAGACTAATACAGTTTAAAATTTATTTCCAAAATGACCTGATGGTCAAAAACGCAGCAGGCATAATAACCTCAACATGTATGAATTTTTGCACGAGC
Source organism: Aplodontia rufa (assembly GCA_004027875.1). Classification (NCBI taxonomy): domain Eukaryota; kingdom Metazoa; phylum Chordata; class Mammalia; order Rodentia; family Aplodontiidae; genus Aplodontia; species Aplodontia rufa. Next base: position 20,637 of record PVKS010020816.1, read on the forward strand.
AGGGGGAACCTTGCCTATGATGCTGGGGAACGAAGGGAGGGTGGCAGGGAAGGAGGGGAAATAGGAAGGATATCAGGAGGCTGGAGGGAGGGAGTATGGGGTAATCAACCCAGTGGGGAACCTTCGACTTCCATGAGAAGTCCAATTAACATGGAGGTTAAGTTGGGGGAAACATGGAATCATGGGGAACCCAAGGGGGGAAACCACGCAATGGCATCAGCCTTGGCTTGCTCTGTCATTATTTATACATTTGTTCTTGATTGTATGACAATGATTCCCTCCTAAATGTAAGATTATCTTTCACGAATAAAAAATGAATTAAAAAATGCAGCAGGAAATGGACTTATCAACAAAAAGAAGAAGTTAGACCTAGACATTTTTGTAGGTTAAAAGAGAAGTAATAATCACTTCAAATATAAACAGACATGAATATAAAGCTTACAAATACCCCACAATAATTTTGGAGCATTCACCTTCTCCAATAACCAACAAAATGCAAAATTAAAAGTGGCCACAATTTTGCTTATAAATTGTCAGGCCAGTGTCTTTGGAGGAGCCAGTTCTGCATTGCCTATCATAAACATTAACAACGTATGCATTTGACCGCTTAATTCAACTCCTAGGCTCTGATCCTACGCGACAATCAAGTAAGTGCTTCAAGAAGTATGCAGGAGGGTTTTTCCCCAAGCAGAGTCCTCTGTCTGCCCCATTCTTGCTGGTCAGGATTATTTTAGAAATCAACTTCACCATCCACACACATGTATTTTGAACTTCTGAATTAGGGAAGCATATTCACAAAGACCTCTTCTTTAATGCCTCCGGAAGGCATTATTATTGCCGTTATAACTGTTATCCTCATTTAAAGACCCCGGAAGACAGAAAGGGTAAGTCAAATAAGTGCAGCCTGAGTTAAAGGTCAGGGAAAGATTTTCCTGATGTCTCAAATTCTGCATTAAGACTGGAAATCCTGTGTTAGGATGGAAAGGGTGAACCAACCCCTTTCACTTGCAAATTAAAGGATTGGCATTTAGAGAGGCGGAGTTCCTTAGGAAGGTTCACAAGGTGGTTCTGAGATGCTCTTTCTCTTTGCGCTGACTCTCTGTGAAGCGCAAAGGCTCCTGGGAAGGCCCTGGAGGACCTGCTTCAAAGCTCTTCCCTTGCTACTTGTGAGCTCATTAGGTAAAATCCAGGCATCCTAAAAGTGAAGTGGGACAGGCGATGAGTCAGGTCTGATGGAGAAGCTGGTTCAGGAAGAACTGAAGGAATGGTTCAGGATCTCCCTGACCACCAGTCTCACTCTTTAGGGCTCTGGGCTTCAGGGCACCTGGATGGGTAAAAGGGAACCAGTGCCAAGTGCTTCATCCCCGTCTCAGGCCAGGCAGGTCCCCATCCCTCGGGAATAGGAATTCCTGGCTCTGGATCTCACTGCTACTCTTTCAGGCTCCTGAGCTTCTGAGCATTTTCTGCAAAGACCATGGGCAGTGCTCAAAGGGGGATAAAAACAATAAATGACAACAACAAACCCTCAGATTCTCCTAACCAAAGATCCTAACAGGGCAAGAACAAATGTCCCCCTGGAGACAGTGTCTTTGGAGGAGCGCAGGGAAGTTTCGCTGGGAGATTCTAAACTTGGTCCCAGCCTCTCCTCTCAGCTGCTCTGAATGCACCTGGCAGATTTATCAGATGCTTCATTATTTAAAAGAGGAAGCCCTGAAGAGTTGGTTTGGGGAGCTGATTCAGGTCTGGTTTTCACCTATCAGGCACCCTGGTGGCTGTCAAGAGCAGATGGGTATTAAGGCAGCCAGGCCCTCCTGGAGGGGTCTAGCTCACTTCCTGCTGGCTGGGGCTGAAATTCCTTGATCAGCTTCTTTAGTGCCACTTAGCCAAATCCCTGCCCTGCCACTGTTCCTCAGCCTCCCTCTTGGCCTCTGCCCCTGAGCCCAGGGAGGTCAAGCTAAGGGGTCCTGCAGGGCCAGCCCCATCTGGGGGACTGTCCTTCTCTGCATGGTTCTACATCCTTCTGAGACCAGGTCTGCACCGCCCAGGAGTGGAGGACCTCACTGTCTGGGCTCCTTCCTGGGTTCTCCTGACTCCCCTAACTCCGTTACCAGACAATACGCCCTCCTGCTCCCAGGAACAGATTAATTTGGAGTTGTTTACAGCTCTGAATCTCAGCAGCCGAATTTCCACAGGCAGCAATGTGCTGCTAATAAAAGCGAATGTTCCGAAGTTAGTGAATGATTTCTTTTTAATTTTTTAAATAGGAATGGATTCAAGGTTAGGTCTATAATAAAAGCCCGTGCTCCTGTGCATTTGCAGCAAAATCTTTGCAGATGGAGAGGATGGAGCCCCCACCCCCAGGAATGCCATGCATGCTCCTGCCTAAGCCCGAGTGAGTATGGGGGGTTCCAGTGATATGACTCCATCCACTCTGATGGAGACCGGGTGTGAGAGGGGTCCAGGGGTGGCACCATGGATGCTGGCTTGGAGATCTGTGAGACATGGCTGTTGCACTGACCGGAGGGTGAAGGATCCTTAGGGCTGTGACCTTGCCATATCGCCCCTAGCTCTAGTCTTCGACATGGTACCTGAACACAGTAGGTGTTCAGTCATCACAGAGTGGCTGATGGTGGTGTTTCGACCTATGGGCTCATCGACTAACCAAAATCTGTGATTGCATGCTCAAAAGATAGCTGTGTAGGGACTCAGGTCCCAGTCCTCCTCATGCTCCCCACCCCTTGCCTGCCCGGTGGCTTCCCTAGCCCCATCTGCTCCCCAGTCTCAGTTCAATATAGCTCTGATATTCTCACCTTCCACAGTCCATGAGCACCCGAAAATTGCCTTTCTCTAGACTCCTGTTCCAAAGCATGGCTCACAAGAACATTTCCCACATTTTCCCTTCTCTTTCACCTTCTTTTCTACTCTGTGCCCACCTCATAAACAACATCCTGCCCTCCACTTCTGTTGAACATAGCCTCCCATGAAGCACCGAGGACTCAATGCGAGCTTGATAAGTATTTGATCTCAGTGGATAGGCACACATACAGATATAATGATAAAGGGAAAAAAAACCCATAGGATTTGGGCATCAGATCCTAGAAAACCTCTGTGGATGCTATGTGATCTTGGACAAGTTACTTAATCTCTCTAACTTAAAGATGCAAATAATGAGGTTTACTTCATCAGAGGAAAAGGATTTGAAGCCTGCTAAGCAGCATTAGCAGGTCGATAATGCCACGAAGCCCATCAATGTATTGTCATTTGTAATGTCATTCCCTTTCCAATGTCCCCAAGTAAACAAAATGGGGAACAGGCAGGTCTGACCATCACACTCTCTCTGGCAATAACCAGGGGAATCGGACCTTACGCAACTGCAAGGACCTAAGATGACTTCTGATGGGTCATTACTCTCAGCACCTCCTGTTCCCCAAGAAGGGACATTCAGGTGTATCTGCAGTGACACGCTGAGCATCACACTCTTACCTTTAGTTACAGATCCCACCCCACCCCCAAGCTCTGTCCTTGACAGTAAAGCCGGTCAGGCCAGATTGACACAAAACCACAGGTGCAGGCAGCTAATTCTAACCCTGAAGCCACTGAGAAGTGATTGTGAGCTAGACATTGAGCCTTTCCCATGGGTTCATTCATGTACACTGCTCTCAAGTTCAAGGCAGGTGTTGTGATGACTCCCACGGTGCAGATGCTGAGACGTGGCTCAGACAAGGCTCAGGTGAGTGGACTGCAGAAGCTCAGCTCCTAGCTGTGACCTGCCTGCCTCCAGGCCATCGTGGCTTCCTGATGGTCCAGATGACAATAGATAACATCCACCTGTGAGCACCTTCTGCATCTTAATAACCATTTCCGATATCACTATTTCTAAATTCCAGAGAGAAGAATTAGAGATTTGAAAAATTAAGCAATTTCTAACCACAGAGACAGAACGTGGTAAAGCAGGATTCAAGTCCAGCCTTCCTAACATGCCACAGTGCATCCCAAAGGATGCTTTCTGATTGGAACGTTGGGGACAGAAGGAAAGGGGAAATCCAGGGAGATTCAGGATGTCTCCTCACAGGGTGGTCCCAGCCAAGACCCTGAAGAATATTTCCTGTGCTTTGTTCCCTCCTCCGACATCTGCCAATAAGACAGATCCTTGGGGTTAACTTTCTCCTCATGCTCCCCATGCTTATATTAACTGAAATCTTTTCATCTTCCCCCTTCTCTACGTCTTCCTTCTCCTCTGTCTTGGTGCATAAAATCATTCATTACCATCCTGGAATCTCTCCAAGACAAGCAAAGCCAGGAGAAGCCATTGTCTTGTCAGAAAAGTCCATTAAGGCTGTCAAGCTCCCTAACAAATCAATCAGGCACCAGGAGGCCTTTCAAAACGATATCATTTGCCATTCAGGCGGAAACAAATAACTATCCCAGGTGTGCTGCAGAGGCACGGCCACGTGCCAAATTGCACTGTGGTCTCAGGAAAAGAGTTAACGTTTTCCCACCAACAAATGGCACTGAGTGCACGCTTTTCCCATCTTAAAACAATTATACCAACAAGCAAAACTCACACCTCCTCTTGATTGCTCTTGCCCCATCAGCCAGCATCCTGTTTCTTTGTTCTCCTTTGCAGCCATGCTCCTCAGAGAGTGGTCCCCATTCACTGTCTCCTTTTCCTTTCCTCCCATTTTTCTATCAAAGCAATTCCAAGCAGATTTTCACTCACTCTTCCCCAATGGTGTTTCAAGGTCACCGATGACCTCTAATCTGCTACGACCAATGATCCTTTCTCAACCCCAGTCACTTGATGACTCCTGCTCCAACAATAAAATCTCAGTGGCTTAATTGATAGTGGTTGCTTTCTCACCCTGGGTGGGCACTGCTGCATGCACACATTCAGGAAGCAGATCCTCTCCTCTAGAAGATCCCCTAGGGTTGTTGGGTTCTCTGCTGCTGCTCCAGGGGTGTGGGAAGTTTTATTGGCCAGGTCTGGAGATGGTGCATGTCACTTCCATGCACATTCCACCGTCCAGAACGCAGTCACATACTCCTGACTTCGAGGGAGGCTGAGCAGTGGAGTCCGGCTGCGTGCCCAGGATAAGGAGGACTTGCATGGTGAGGACCTGCTCCTTCCATGCTGTCCTCATTTTGATTCCATCCCTGACTCTTGGTTCCCTCCTAACACAGTGGCAACTTCTTCTTAGACTCCTTTGCTTCTTCCACCTCTCCTCTTGAACATCTTCATTAATTAATGTCCCAGGGCTCAAAAGACTAGCTGCATACTGACAATCCTAAATTTATTTATCTAGGCAAAATTTTCTCCCCAATTCCAGAATTAGGGATCCGATTGCCAACTTCCTGTCTCCACTTTGCACTCTGAAGACTCAGCAAATGGAACATTTTACACAGTATGCCTTCCCAGCCACCAACCCAGGCATGACAACTCCCTCCTTCAAGGTTAGGTCCAAAACCTTAGCGGCTGTTTAGACTCCCATCGGGAAGTCCTGTTAGCTCTACCTGCAGAACGTTCCCGCCAGCAAGCCCACCGTTTCTCATCAGCTGATAGAAGCCACTCTCACTCCTGCCAGATGGCTGTAGTGGCCTCCTGAGTCCGCACTGGTCCCCAACAATATACCCTCAACACAGAAGCAGAGAAATCCTATCAGAATGAGTCAGGCCATGTCCCTCCTTGGATCAAAACTCTGAGGTGGCTCCTGCTTGTTCCAAAGGAAAAGCTGAAGTTCTGACCGTGCCCATGGCCCTGATCCATGCACAGGGCCGCAACACCTCTCTGACATCCAGCACTTCCCTGACAGTGGGGCTTTGCGCCATCAGCTCCCCTTGCCACAAACATCCCACTCAGGGGCACAGGGCTCCTCCCTGTGTTTCCTACAAGTGCTCTCTTGATACCATCTTTGCATCCTGACACACCCAACCTCCCTGCTCCACCTAAGTTTTATCCCCTTTCAACTTTCATCCAACTTTCTGTCATTTATTTATTTGCTATGGCTGGTGTTTATCATCTGTGTCTTGACCTTCCTTCCTAACTATTTATTTATTTTGGCGGTACTGGGGGTTGAATGTGGGGTTTCTCTACCCCTGAGCTACATCCCTAGTTCTTTTTTTCTATTTTTAAAATTTCGAGACAGAGTCTCACTAAGTTGCCTGCTCTGGCTCCAAACTCGTGATCCTCCTGCCTCTGCCTCTCAAAGAGCTGGGATTGTAGGTGTGAGCCACAGTGCCCAGCCAAGGAACACTTTTTGGCTCATTCATATTTCCTAAGTTTCTAGAACAGAGTTTAGCACACAATCGGTCCCCACTAAATATTTTTAAAATAACTAGTTAGCATTTTATTTCATTGAAATGTGTTGAATATTCAAAATCACTCTTAAAGAGGCTGCTTTGGTTTCTCAAGCTTCTGTTCCAGTCATGCCACTTAAAACCTCATGCCCAGCACAACCCAGAGAACCAAGGGTCGAATGTCTTCACTCATCTGTGGAGGCTGGAGCTAGACCCTGGCCATGGAGAAAGGAGGTCTAGTATCATGTTTTAAATCCGGACAGGTGTAATGTCATACAACCTAATACATTTTAGAGATGTTTTGGGAAGGGGAGGGGAGAGATAAGGGTGGGTAATTGGGGGGGGGCTCTTGGAGGTAAATCTAATTTTCAGAATCTATATATATATATTTTCATTAAAAAAGAACATATGGATATCATACTGTTACTTTATATGCATTTATGATTGTACAATAACTCAATTTCTTAATAAAAATAAATTAAAAAAAAAACCTCCTGTCCCCAACAGAGACAGTGTTCCAGCTGGCAGTGACCACGCTCTGTATTTTTGACACATTTGCTCTTTGCTCACTGTAGCCCCTGCTTCCCCGACTTGAGGCCTGTTGCCAAGACAACTGACTGTCACACTCCCTTCGATGTCTCCCCTCCTGCTTTTTCCTTCTCTTTTGAAGGTAGTGCCTGGGGCCCAGTCATCTTCCAATGGGCATTCAAAGACTTGTCTCCCACACTGACGCCTTCTGTGATGTCCCCAACTGCACAAAGGCCACACCAGTCTTTAAACACCAATGGTTCCTGTGTGAGTCCCTGCTGTCAGTCCTCTGAGTGGAAGAGTGACATGATCTGACTCATATTTTGATGGGAGTTCTCTGCTGCCTGTGTTGAGGATAAATGGTTGGGGACAGGAGCAGAATCAGGAAGGCCAATCGCTGCTGCAATCCACCTGGGAGTGCCAGGGGCTGCCCTGTGAGGGCAGGGCCTTGGTTATGTGCATCGCAAGCAATTGGTATAGGGACTTATATTCACTGACTTGCCTTTTCACTCAACAGTCAAGTTTGCTGTCTGCAAGGACTGGGGACCATAGGGTAAGGAGGTCACCAACCAACTTCAGGGTGCTCACAATCAGTGTTTTATTTAGCATTTCTTGCTGCTGTGACAAAAAGACCTGACAAGAACAATTAGAGGAGGAAAAGTTTATTTGGGAGTTCATAGTTTTGGAGGTCTTAGTCCATCGATGGCTGACTCCATTCTCTGCTCACCTAAGGTGAGCAGAACATGGTTGAAGGGTGTAGTGGAGGAAAATGGCTCAGGACAAGGCACAAGGAAGGAGAGGAGGGGGAGGGAAGGGGGGGAGAGAGCTCCACTCAACAAGGACAGACATACCCAGTGATCTGAGACCTCCAGCCACAACCCAACTACCTACAGTTGACACCCAGTTAATCCCTATCAGTGGATTAATGCACTGATCAGGTCAAGGCTCTCAGAACCCAATAATTTCACCTCTAAACTTTCCTGCACTATCTCAAACATGAGCTTTTGGAAGACACCTAATATCCAATTCATAACAATTGAGACACAAGATACCTGGGTGAACAAGCAGTTTTAAGGTACATATTGAGTGATGTACCTCCTGTAATGGGAAGGAGGAGGACAAGGGCAGGCTTAGGAGAGGTGACACCTGATCCAAGACCTAAAGAAGGGCTAGGTGTTCAAAAGAAGAAGCAGGTGGACAGCAGAGACATTCTAAAGACCACTGAAGCGCTCCGTATTATTTGTTAAATTCAGTTGGACCATTGAGAAATGCTTGGTATTCATTGTTTTTTAAAATGTTTGATTTTATGTACAGAGTGTCTTACTGAGGTTGAGGGAAAGCTTGGATGCCTTAGAATCAGAAGAAAAAAAAAACTTTTAACCTAATAACAGGATCTTGAAAGCCGAAATAGCCTTGTTAACACACCCTGATGCTTTTACATCCATGATATATTTTGTTTTTCCACAACTATCGTGTAGATATAAAGAGCATGGTATTAGCACTGCCATTTCAAAGATTTAGAAATAAACTTGGAAATGCATACGGATGGGTGACTGATGGCCGTCGTCACTCTGTTTTTAAACGCAGGCTCTCTCTTCCCTTCCTGACTTTCTGCTACATTTTGAGGTCATTATCCTGAGTCTGATGATGGGGTTCTTGGAATGGTTGAGGAGTTCCATAAATCCCCTAAATCTTATGTGAAAATTTCCGGCATTTTCAGGGCACTAAGTTTCATATTTCTCATTAGATTTCAAAGGAATTGTGATTTTAAAGTGTGTACAAACTACTGCATCATACCGCAACCAAGGACCAAAGGAATCTCAGCTTTCATACAGATTCTTCTAAGCCGAGATGCCTTTGTAGCCTCCTAGGTGGTGCCTGGAAATGGAGCCACCAGCTGCTCCCATCTTGGCATAAATAACACCCTCCAGCCAGCATCTGAACTCTATTTGTGCACAGTGTTTGGGTTCAGTGTCACTAAATTTAAAAGACCTTTGCAATTTCTAACACCCACTGTCTGATTTGGATTAAATGTCATTAAAGTCTAATTAAGTGATTACCAGAAGCAAATTCTACTGAGTCCACCTGACCACCAGGTGCCCTTATTTAGTTTGTTCAGCCCAGTAGTTCCCAAACTTGGGAAAACATCAGGTTCACCTGGGGTGCCTAGCTAGCTTTACACAGCTCACACCAGGCCGCTAAGAAGGCAGCTGCATGCAGCCAAGTGTGGGGCTTCTAGGGCAAGAGGAGATTGGAAGAAAAGGCTCCCTGTGTGACCCACTCATCCTTAAAGACAATAACTTCCTGGTCAGGGACCTGGGCTGCTCCAAGCTTGATGAGCCCTCTAGCAGGTTCTCATCAGCACATGGAATGCCCTGGAGATCTGGCCCCACATCAGAATTGCCTAGAAGGTTTCAAATCAATTCTGCTTCCCAGGTTCACTCTGGACCTATGGAATCAAATTCCTCTAGGGAAGAAATCCAAAAGGGTATGATTTTTAGAAAGCTTGCCAGGGGATTCTGATGTTCACACAAGGATCACATGAAGGGATTGTCTGATGGAGAAAGGCTATAGACCTACCAAGTCTCCTCCTTTTTCTTCCTGGGATTGCCCTGGCCATCCCGATCTGCGTAACATCAGGGCAGACTATGACCTTATCTAGAAGTCTAAGGTAATATTCTGTTCACTTAGGAGGTGAGGAGAGTGAGGATCACAGAATGACTAGCCCAGGCCCACAATATACAAGTGTTAGACTCTGATTTTCTACTCTCTGGCCCTGTAGCCCTTGTGGGGACTTGAGAAAAAAGAGGTAGTCAGCATATGGACTGCAGGTAAGTGCACCCCTTCCCATGGGGGCTCCAATCCCAGCCTTGGAGAGTTCAACCTGGGAGTTGGAATTAGACACCCCTAGATGCTGAGAGAGTCTAGCAAGCAACCCAGAGGTCCCATGTCTTGGTTTATTCATCTCTAAAGTACTATCAGCTTAGGCCTAATAGGATATTCAGAGCAGGGAATCAGCAAACAATGACTCAGGGGCTAAATTCAGATGGTCATTTTTCTTTTTCTTTTTAAATAACCTTCAGTTTAAGGATTTTTTTTTTACATTTTAAATTATTGTATTAGGTACCTAAAAAATAGCCTTTCAGATTTCTGGAAAACTGAAATATTTACTATTAGATTTTTTTTCCATTTTATTGGTTCTTTTTAGTTTTACATGACAATAGAATACACAATTACATAATTATAAAAGCATGGAGTATCACTTGTTCTAGTTCAGTCCCCAGTATTTTCCTTTCCTCTCCCTTCCTCCTACCCCTGTTCTCTTCCATCTACTATACTGATCTTTCTGCTATTTACTAATAGTCTGTTCTTTTTAAAAATGAACCAGGGAACCAGATTCCCATATCTATTCTAACTTTGAAAGTGAATGGACTCAATGACCCAATCAAAAGATACAGATTGGCTTACTGGATCGAAAAACAAAATCCAACAATATGCTGCCTACAGGAGACACACCTCACAAACAAAAATAGACACAGACTGAAGGTTAAAGTTGTCAAAATGTCTACAAGGTTTGTGGCCCCAAAAAGCAAGGTAGCATTGAGATCCTTATATCCAATAAAGTTAATTTTGACTAAAAACTAGTCAGAAAGGAGAAAGAAGGTCACAATATCATAGTAAAATGAACAATTCATTAAGAAGACATAATGATAGTTAACATTTATGCCCCCAATTACAACCCTCCCAAATACATGGAAAAAGTACTCAAGGATTTAAAACTCTCATCAATCTCAACACAATAACCCTGGGGGACTTTACCACACCATTATCAACAATAGATCATCAAAGCAAAAAAATCAACAAAGATATCTCTAACCTAAACAACTCTATTAATCAACTGGACGTAACAGACATTTACAGAATATTCCATCCCAAATTGGCTGAGTTTACCTTATTCTCAGCAGCTCACGTGTTCTTCTCCAAAATAGACCACATCGTAGACCACAAAGCTAAACTAAACAAGTATAAAAAAGTTGATATAGTCCCATGTGTCCTGTCAGACCACAATGATATGATCTTAGCAATTAATAGTAAGAAAAACAACAGAAACTACTCAAATATTTGGAAATTGAATAATACCCTCTTAAATGAAGAATGAATAAAATAGGTAATGAGAACAGAAATCAAGAAGTTCTTGGAAACAAATAAGAATGATGAAACAACATATCAAAATTTCTAGGATAGTATGAAAGCATTCTTAAGAGGTAAATTCATATTACTGAGAGCCTTCATCAAAAATCAGGAAAGAGCCCAAATAAATACATTTATACTCCAACTCAAATCCCTACAAAAAGAGGAACAATCCAATCACAATCGTAATAGAAGACAGGAAATAACTATGATAAGAGCTGAAATCAATAAAATTGAGAACAAAAAAATACAAATTATCAACAAAACAGAGTTGGTGCTTTGAAAAAATAAATAAGATTGATAGATCTCTTGCCAACCTGACCAAAAAGAAGAATGAAGTGAAGCAAATCAACAAAATCAAAGACAAAAATGGAGATATCACCACTGACTCAACCAAAATCCAGAAGATTATCAGAACCTATTTTGAAAAATTATACTCTTCCAAGTTTAATAATCTGGAAGAAATGAATAAATATCTTGCCACATATGGCATTCTCAAATTAACATGGGAGGATATTGAAATTCTAAACCAACCAATCTCAGGTAGTGAAATCGAAACAGCAAAGGCCTTACAAAAAGGAAAAGCCCATAACCTGATGGATTCACAGCAGAATTCTACCAGATCTTTACAGAAGAATTAACACTGATCCTTTACAAACTTTTCCATGAAATTGAAAGGGTTGGAACCTTCCCAAACACTTTATATGAAGCAAATATAACCCTGATACCAAACCCAGCAAAGACACATCAAGAAAACTACAGAGCAATTTCTTTGATGAACATAGACGCAAAAATAAAGTTCTAGCTATCTGGATCCAAAAATACATCAAAAAGATAATACATCATGATCAAGTGGGGTTCACTCCAGGAACACAGGGCTGGTTCAACACAGACAAATCAATAAATGTAATTCACCACTTAAAAATAAAAATCATATAATCATCTCAATTGATGCAGAAAAGGCCTTTGATAAAATACAACACCCATTTATACTCAAAACTGTGGAGAAGATAAGGATCAAAGGAAGAGAATTTTGTAAGAGCCATTTATGACAGATCCATAGCCAACATTATGCTTAATGGAGAAAGACTAAAAACATTCCCACTGAATTCAGGAACAAGATAAGGATGTCTACTTTCACCACTCTTATTCAATATAGTCCTTGAAACCCTAGCCAGAGCTATCAGACAAGAAAAGGAAATCAAAGGAACTTGAATAGGAAAAGAGGAAGTCAAGCTGTCTTGAATGATATGACCATATCATTTGCTGATGATATGATCCTATACCTAGAAGACCCAATAAACTCAACCAGAAGACTTCTAAAGGTTATAAATAATTTCAGCAAAATGGCTGCTTATAAGATCAACACTCATAAATCAATAGCTTTCCTATTCTCCAGCAACAACTGAAAAAGAAATCAGGAAGTATGTCCCATTCACAATAACCTCAAAAAGAAAAAAATACTCAGGCATCAATTTAATAAAGGATATTAATGACTTCTACAACAAAAATATCAAACATTAAAAAAAGAAATTGCAGAAGATCTGAGTAGATGGAAAAACATTCCATGTTCTTGGTTAGCCAGAATCAATACAATCAAAAAGGTCATTCTACCGAAAGTCTTATACAAATTCAACGCAGTTCCCATCAAGATACCAAGGACATTCTTCACAGATTTAGAAAAAGAAATTCTAAAATTCATATGAAATAACAAAAGGCCCAGAATAACCAAAACATTACTAAGCAAGAAAGAGGAAGCAGGAGGTGTCACAATTCCTGACCTAAAATTATACCATAGGGCTATAGTAACAAAAACAGTATTGTATTGGTATCAAAACAGAAATGAAGAACAATGGAATAAAATAGAAGATACTGAGAGAAACCCTCAAATTTTTAACCATCTGATATTTGATAAAGGGGGTAAAAGCATAATGTGGAAGAAGGACAACCTGTTCAACAGATGGTGCTGGACAAACTGAACAGCCATAAGCAGACAACTGAATTGGATCCTTACCTCTCACCCTGCACAAAAATCAAATCAAAACAGTTCAAGGATCTGGAAATTATACCAGCAACTATACAATTGCTTGAAGAACAAAGAGGATCAACACTACATGACATAGGGATTGGCACCACCTTCCTTAACAAGATTCCCATAGTGTAAGAATTAAAGCCAAGAATAAATGAATGGGATGCCATTAAACTAAAAAGCTTCTGCACAGCTAAAGAATTAGTCAACAGTATCAAGACAGAACCTACGGAATGGGAGAAAATCTTTACCTGCTACACCTTGGACAGAGAGCTAATATCCAGAATATAGAAAGAACTCAAAAACCACAAATAATCCAAACAATAAATGGGCTAGGGAGCTACATAGAAATTTCTCAATGGAGGAAGTCCAAAAAGCCCATAAATATATAAGAAAATGCTCTACATCAGTAGCAATCAGAGAAATGCAAATCAAAACTTCACTGAGATTCCACCTCATTCCTGTTGGAGTGGCAAAAATGAAGAATATGAACAATAATATGCTGGAGGGGTTGTGGGAAGAAAGGAACATCATCATACTATTGATGGGACTGAAAACTTGTACAGCCACTCTGGAAAGCAGTGTGGAGACCCCTCAAAAAAACTAGGGCTGGAACCACCTTATGACCCAGCTATCCCACTCCTGGGTATTTTCCCAAAAGAGCTAGAATTGGCATTTTACAGAGATACAGCTTCATCGATGTTTATAGCAGCTCAATTTACTATAGCTATACTATGGAACCAACCCAGATGCCCCTCACTAGACTGCGGTATATATGTATAATGGAATTCTACTCTGGTATCAGAAAGAACAATGTCATGGCATTTGCAGCCAAATGGGTGGCTGCAAATTATGCTAAGTGAAATATCTCTAACTGAGAGACTCATATGCAGAAGCTAGAATACAATTGGAAACAGACTGAAAGTTGGCTAAGCTAATAATAACCTCTACACAGGTGAATTTTTACACGAGTAGGGGGAATCTTGCCTATGATGCTGGGGGATGGAGGAAGGGGGGCATGGGGAGTGGAAATAGGAGGGAAATCAAGGTAGCTGGAGGGAGGGAGTAGGGGGGTTATCAACCCAGTGGGGAACCTTTGACTTCCATGAGAAGCCCAAATAACACAGGGCTAAAATAGGGGAAACATGAGATCCAGGGAAACCCAAAGGGTAGATATCATGAACTGGCATCAGCCTGGCTTGTTCCATTATTATGCATGTGTTCATGAATGTGTGGCAACAATTCACTGCTATATGTAAGACTATGTTGAATGAATAAAAAACATTAGTGTCTCGTGATGTGGGTACACTTATACATTGTTGGTGAGACTGCAAATTGGTGCAATCACTCAGGAAAGCAGTATGGAGATTCCTCAAAAAAGTAGGACTGGTACCACCATTTGACCCACCTATCCCTATCCCATTCTTCAATATATGTCCAAAGGGTTTAAAAATCAGCATACTACCGTGATGCAGCTACATCAACGTTTATAGAAGCACAATTCACAATAGCTAAGCTATGGAGCCTATGAAGGTACCCTTCAACGGATGAATGGATAAAGAAAATATGGTATACATATTACTGGATTTTTAAGAAAAAATTTTCTGACCCCTGGTTTAAAGAGTTCAATAAGATAATCTACGTGAAGTTCCTGACATTCCTCTCCTCTAGTAGCTTTACAAACTCTCAGGAGCGGGAAACATCTTTTGGTTGACAAGCAGCAACAAAATTGGGACCTGGACCCGATGTCAAGGGACCAAACTTGCCAACAACCAGCAAGCTGAGGAAAGGGCCCTGGATATATAAGAGAAGGCAGCTGAGCCAAGACCCTGACTTCAGCCTTGTGAGACCCTGAACACTGCAGCCAGCCATGCTGTGCCCAGTCTCCTGACACAAGGAAACTCTGAGATAACAACTGGGTGTTACATTAAGTTACTCAATCTGTGGTGCATTGTTAAGCTGCAAGAGAAAACTCACACAGGTGTTCAGACACCAAAATACTGCCCATTCTCATCAAGTGAAGGCACTGAGACTTTGTCTCACACTCCTGAAGTCTCCCTCTCACTTCTCTCTGCCTCATCTTACAAGTCCCTTGTCATCTATGACGCCTCAGCCCTCAGGGTATTTCTGTCCTTGAAACACATGTAGTGCAATGAACTCCATCCATTCCAGGGATTCCTTGGGCCGGGCATGACGGTTGCTGAGATAGAGTCAGGGCTCCTGCCTTCAAGGAGCCTGTTGTACTGAGCAAGGTTCACGGGTCTTTGTGTGCCTGACACTTGGCTCATCCCTGAACATGCAGAAACGATCAGCCTGCTCAAAACTCTCTTGGTCTTCTGAGTAGATGGAAAAACATTCCATGCTCGTGGTTAGGTAGAATCAACATAATAAAGATGGCCATTCTACCCAAAGCCCTTTACAGATTCAACGCAATCCCCATCAGGATACCTATGGCATTTTTCAGAGATATAGATAAAGCAATTCTCAAGTTCATATGGAACAACAGGAGACCCAGACTAGCCAAAACACTACTCT
>PVKS010020817.1:0-36213 GCA_004027875.1 Aplodontia rufa
AATGCTCTTCACTTTTCCTTTGGGGTCAAAGAACTAGCAGGAGGCAATGCCTGCCTATTCAGGGAAAATCGTCCTACCGTGGGGATCCACGTGCCGACGCGCTGCCTGTGCTGACTCTCGGGAGGTTCACGGGGTCCGTGTCCCTGGGATAACCGCCATCTTCTTCCCCCCTTTATATTTTTTATTTTGAGACATGGTCTTGCTAAGTTGCTAAAGATCTCACCAAGTTGTTGAGGCTGGCTTTCAACTTGTGGTCCTCCTGCTTCAGCCTCCTGAGCCACTGGGATTATAGGTGTGCACCATTGCACCCAGCTAATTTGGATGCGTTCTTAATTGCTTCTTGTGTCACCTTTCTCTGCTTGTGCCACCTTCTCTACCTCTCCATCTCTGTGATTGCCTGGGAGATTTTGTCCAGAGGGCCAAACACAGCGGGAGGAAAAGGGGACTGTGAAAAGCAAGGGATGCTTTCAAATGAAATAGAGTGAACTATCACAAAATAAGCACCAAACGTGCATTAAGTAAGAAGACCCACCTGATGGGTCACTACTACTATCCTGTTCTATAGCCCCTAACTTTTAAAAAATGTTAATTTAACTTTTTTCTTTAATAAGTAATATGTGCTTATTATAAGCAATAGATTAAATGAAAGCATTTCATATAGAGAGTGGAAGCTCCTTTCTCCTACATTTCACTCTCTTGGGGCAACCTCCACCTTGAAGACTTTAACAAACATATATATAAACACATATGTGAACATGTTGTTTTAAATGAGATCATTCTAGATATACTGACCGGCAACGTAATGATTTCACTCTCATAGGCTTCTTTCCGTTTAGTTGATGTGGTTCATTTGACAAGTGCATGATAACCCCACTCTACTTCTCTGTGTACATGATCTATTCAACCATTCTCTGAGGGATAGATTATTGTTACCTTCTTCATTCTCTGAGGGACAGATATATTGTTGCCCTGTTATGCTTTTAAAAGTTAGGCTTCTGAAATAGAATGACTTGGTTAAAAATTACAGATAGCTTTGCTTTGTTGGAAGGTGGAAGATGGCTCTCTTAAAATGTCCTATCATCTCACAGAGAATGGATGGCAAAGTCCATTTTCCTACATTTCTTTTCAAAGGATGGGATTTACTGAGTCTGATACTAAAGCTCTCAGACCGTGATTTCATGTTGGTAATATATCTCCACATGCTCATCTTTTCTCTGTTACACAACTGAAAAGACAATTTAAAGAAAGGCAGGAGGCAGGTGGAGGAAAAGAACAAATAGAGGAGCCAGATGGACCAAGGCTCTGATGGATTTCTGGCTGGTTTGCCATTGCTGGGTGCTGGGTGAGTTGATCAGCAGGACGAGGGCAGTGAGGGGAGGCTGGACCATCTTGTCATTTGGAAGCTTTCTTAACTGCAGGTTGGATGGGGTTCAGGGAGGTCAGCACCAGGGTCAGCTCAGAGATGCTCAGGGGAGTAACACTTCTGCTCTGGGTCTTGAAGACCTACCCTTAAAGGGATGGGGTGGGGAAATGGTGGGAGGAACTGACACTGATTGCCCTGATGACTCAGCATGGTGCTGTGGAAGAAGGAAACCTCATGAGTGCCCAGGGAAGAGGACCGGCCCTTTCCAGCTGCCCCCACCCCAGGAGCCACTCAGAGCCCCTTCTTTGTGTTTAGTGTAATACAATCAAATACTGGGGTGACTTAACTCCTTTTTTTTTTCCATTTAAATTTAATTGTAGTATTCCCAAGGGCAGAGGCCCTGTACATTTGGTTTGCTATTGTGCCCACAGCTCAGTCACAGGCAACAGCTGGGTGCTTAGTAAAGATCTGATAAACATCCCCATGGGCATACCTTCTGTTCCCTTCTCCACAGATGCCTTAGGGCTACATCACAATGAAGAAACCATCAGGACAACGATAGTTTTTTTCTTTTTCTTTCTTTCTTTCTTTTTTCCCTAACAGACCTGATTTTTTTTTAGAGCAGTTTTAAGTTCACAGCAAAATTGAAGAATAGTACCAGATTCCATATACCTCCTGCCCCACACCTGCAGATGCTCCATTCTTAAGAGATGTTTATTACAGCAGGTGAACCTAGGCTGACACCTCTTTATCACTTGGAGTCCACAGTTAGCATCAAGTTTCAGTCTTGGGATTGTACATTCTGTAGATTGTAGACAAATGTGTAGGACCAGCATCCATTTTAGTATACAGAGTGGTTTCACAGTTCCCAAGACGACAAATCAAAAAAAAAATCTTTAAAATCAGTCTTGATTTTAGCATTCAAAATTGTTTAAATGTTTGAAAAGAAGAAAATAACACACTTGATATCCATAAGTGGAATTTAAATTCAACACAGAACAGCCCACCCTTGACGCCATGTTGGCATTCGAAACAACACAGCAGAGCATTCTTTGGTAGAGTTGCTTGTGGGATGAGCACAGAGAACCAAGCTCTCCTGTGGGAGCCTGTTTAACTCTGGGGATTGGGTTTTTACCTGAACTCAGTGGTCATGGCAGGAGGCATCGAGGGAGGGGTGAAATGCTGGGGAGTGATTTGGGCAAATTATGTTGTTATACTGTTTGCACGTATGAATACGTAACAACAAATCCACCAATATGTACAACTGAAATGCACCAATAAAAACTGTGGGGGAAAAAGTCGGTGGTCACGGGTCAGCAAGTATTTTATATTTCTGTGTGGATAAAGACGAAGAGCTTCAAGAGGGCCAGGCTCTGAGAAGGCACACAAAGGCCAATATTTCCCTGTGAGCGCTGGCTGAAGTAGCCCCCCAAGCCTGTTAAAAAGGGGATTCAATCCCTCAGTAGGTGGAAAGGACATAGGGCTTTTTCCATGGAGGGCTTCTCCAAACTCTCAAGTTAAGCACAGTCCAAAGGCTATTAGCCTTAGCCAATATGAGAATGAATTACAATTAATGTGAGGAAATTAAAATAAAGGTTAGATTAAGAAATAATTAAAAACAGTTTAAGGAATCAGGAAGTTATGTGATGTGTACCTAAGTGGTTCTTTTTCGTTAAGTCTTATTTCAAATGACCTGGTTCTCATTGTTAATATCCACATGGGGGTGGTATGTGTTTACTCTTCAGAGATCGCCATTTATTAAGGTTATGATCCTACAGAGAAACACATTGGGAACAGAAGTCATTACTTAACCCTGAGAAGTTACTGTCTACCCTTGCTCAGGTCAAGAGTGCCTGACCTGAGCCCCCTAACAGGCACACCACCACCTGGTGGCCCTTGATGACATTGCAGGTCTGCCGCCGCAGGAAGGTTTTCCTGCAGATTCAAATTCTATCAGTGAAAATAGAATTGATGAAGTATTGTCAAAGAGGAGGAGGGCTCTAATGTTTACTGAGCATCTACTTTCAGACAGTGACTGCTCCAGGGATTTTGTGCGTCTCATCCTCCCAGCTCCCCAACGCATTGCTGTAATATAACCATCATTTTACACTGGGGAAAACAGGCTTAGCAAGATTAAGTGACTTGTTCAAGGTTAGAGAAATAGGCCTGCTGGGCCTGTGGGCAGAAATTAGATTTGTTTGACTCCATAGCCCAGGTTCTTTGTGATACTTACTGCCTGAATTTTGCATAACAAAGGACAGTAAAGATGCTTGTTAACGATTTTATTTTTTGGGGAAAATGATTTAGAATTTAGACTGAGTTAATGTGTTCATTTGGGAAGCATATAGTGAGTGATAAATATTTTGACATACCAATCATATACTGCTTTAAAAAAAATTTTTTTTAGTACCAGGAATTTAACCTCGAAGTGTTTAACCACTGAGCAACATCCCCAATCCCTGCTTTTAATTTTTGTTGCTATGACATTCTGTTGTGTACATGGTGCTGGGGTTCAAACCTGAGTCTTTGCGCATGCCAGGTAAGCGCCGTAACCGCCAAGCCACTGCACCTGTCCCAACCCCTTTTAATTTTTAAGACAGAGTCTCACTAAATTACTTAGATCCTTGTTAACTAGATTGCTGAGGCTGGGCCGAGCGAAGTGGTGCGTATGCCTGTAAACCCAGCAATTTGTGAGGATGAGGCCAGAGAATTGCAAGTTCGAGACCAATCTCAGCAACTTAATGAGGCCCTAAGCAACTTAGAAAAACCATGTCTCAAAATAAAACATAAAAAGGGCTGGGGATGTGGCTCAGTGAGTGCCCCAGGTTCAATTACTGGTACCTCCCCCCCACAAAAAAAATTGCTGAGGCTGGCTTTTAATTTGCCATCCTCCTGCCTCAGCCTCCCAACTTGCTGGGATTACAGGTGTGTGCCAAGACGTACGGAACAGTCAAGATAGTGTTGATCTTCTTTTTGGAAAACAATATATTTTGCTAAGGTGGTCTAAGTACCCAAAAGAAGTGGGAAAGTTAAGTGCATTAGAACATCAAAGCCTTCAAACTAAGAAGGTTTATTTGTTTATTTACCAGGGTTTTTTTTTGTTTATTGTAGACATGGCAATATATAAACAACTTGGACATGATTCCTGCCCACAAAGAATTTTTAGGGCTAGTTATAGACACTCAAAGTCACTCCTCTACCTCTCTTCTAACACAAAAATGATCTGGAAACAAAGGAAAAATTTTAAGTAATGAAAAAGTGATACCATTTTACCTGACCTTCATATCTTCATCCTAATTTTTTCTTCCTCTTGTTTAGCATTAAGGTACTGATTTTAGCTCTTTTCTTTATCCACCTACTCTCTTCTCCTGATGACCCTACTTATTCTCATTGCTTCAACTGCCATCTACTTTAATAATTCCCAAATTCATATCCAGATTTTCATCGTGAGTTCCAGACACTATAAATCCAAGGGGCTATTATATTTCTAACTCAGCATGTCCTAAATTCCTCTACTCTCGATTTCAGTTAAAGTCACCATCATTCACTTCATTCTATGCCAGAAATCTGGGCATCATTTTCAATTTCTCTTGCTCCTTCCCTTTCACATTCATTTGGTCACTGAGCTCAGAAAGGATACTCACAGAACATATAAATCTCTCCCTTTCCAAATTCACCCATTTTCTTCTACCTGAAAAACTGCAGTAACAAACCCCTTTCTCCAATGTCATCTCCCTCCAACTCCGTCTTTTTCACCTCTGCCAGGGGACTTTCCGAAATGCAAATCAGATGCTGCTGCTTCCAGTTAGAAATCTGCTTAGCTCATGTGACCTTCCTGCAGCACACGGTGTGGGTAAGAGTGTGCACCTGGAAACCAGAATGCCTCCCCTGGAACCTCAGTGCCATCCCTAGATAGGCTTGTGATTTACAGGAACCAGCTCTTGATCTTCATTTAAGTTTTCTCACTGTAAAATGGGGGTGGTGGTGGTGATGATGGTAGTATTTATTGCATTGGTTTTTGCAAGGATTAAGTGAGTTAATTTTTGTAAGGCATTTAAGACAGTATCTGTTGCAAATAACAGTCTCTCCAGACATGTTTGTTAGCTAAACAAGTTTTAAACATATGCTATTTGAAACCTGTTCATGTCCATGCCTACTTATCCAGTTGCCTCTGTGTCCTTTCATGCACTTAAACTCTAGCCATATTGAACTAAAAACTCAGAGTGCTATGTACCCCCAGGCCTTCACACAGTCCTTATCTTCTGCATAAGATTCCTCTCACCAACAGCTTCTGAAGACTCCTATTCATGATGGAAAGTTCGTTCAGGAGTCACCTCCTCCATGAAGACTCCAGAGCGGTCAAGTTCTCTGTGCTTCCACAGTGGTCTGTACGTCCATTACCGCACCTGTCATATTGCTATGACTTGCAGTTTACAAGTGTGTCTAACTGAAGACTGTTAGGCCTTTGAGGACAGGATCCCACTTTGTTTTATTCATTTTTTTCTTTTTTTTGTTTTCTCCAGCATGTAACAGTGTCAGGCCCAGATATTTGCTGTTTCCGTGTTTGTTATTGTTATTTTTCTTATCATATTGCAGGTGGAAGGAAATTAAAAAGCTGGCCCACATTCCTTATATTGAATACGAAGAAGCTGAAGACAGAAAGATAAAGAGATTTGCCCAAGTTTTGCTTGCTGCAGAATAGCCGAGGTAAGGCTAGAACCTGTTTTCTTTTCTTCTTTTTAAAATCAATGCTCTCTTCTCTGTATTATACATGGAAATCCTAGTATTCCAGCTTTCTATGGATCTGCAAAGGGTCATGAACTAATGTACATGTGTACTGATCCATACTAGTCTATGTTTGCCAGCTTAACACTAGCAGGAATTTAAGCTAATGCTGAGAAGAGGCTCTAACTCAGAGACCACACTCCACCTGGTGGCAATTTACCTAAACTGCAGGTCCTCCTTGGCTTGGTGGTGACTGCTCTCTCTATTCTTACTGGTTACTCTTCCTTGGTTTCTTTTGTGTGTCTTCTTCTGCCTGTTCAGTTCACACCATGATTTCCTTGGGTTTCTCTTATTCTACATCTTATTCTACATCTCCTCTTCAGGAGTTGGGAGAATCCATCCATTCTTGAGCTTCAAATTCTTTACCCACATGATGATGACCCTCAAGTCTTCATCTTCAAGGAATCTCCCTCTGAGCTCCAGGAGCCACTGTATATGTTTGTAGAGATTGGTCCCTGCTCTTCCAGAAGAGGTCACTGTAATTGTAGTCTGTGTGGCTGGGACTCCCTGGGTTTGGGAAGTGCACGCAGCAGAATGTAACCCTATGCAGTAGCCTCCCTTCAGGATCTTGCTCAGGACAAGACCCAGACTGAACTGTTCATTGCCCCTCTGAAAGCTATTCTCCTGGGTCCTCATATCATCATGTGATGCACCCGTCGTTTCTCTGTCATTTTGGCTCTCCTCCTCTGACTACCACTCGTACATTCAATAATGAAGTCCTATGTATCCTGCAGCTTGGGGCCACTTGCTCATTTTCAGCTCAGACTTTCTTAACTTTTTTTGAAAGTTATTTTGTTTTTAATTGATGCAAACAATTGTACATGTTAATGAGGTACCGAGTGATGTTTCCATATGTGTACACATTGTGTAATGAGCAAACAGGGCATGAAGCAATCTGTCACCTCTAACAATCATTTTTTTTTTGCACTGAGAACATTTGAAATCATCTCACTTTTTTTTTGAGAGAAAGAGAACCAATATTATTTTTTCATCTTTTTTTATTGCTGTTATTCCTCCACTTAGTTGTGTATGTGGTGCTGGGGATCTAGCCTGGGTCTTCTCTCATGCAGGGAAGCCCTCTACTGCTGAACTACCTTTCTAGCCCTCGCTTCTTGTTTTATGAAACATGCAATTATAATATTGTTTACTGTAATCCCTCCACAGTGAAACCGAACACCAGGAATTCTTCCTCCTATCCAACTGCACTTGTGTACCTATTGACCAAGTTGTCTTACCAACCTCTTGTAACCTACGTTGGCCGTTCTTAACTTTTCTCAGGTCTTCAGTATCACTGCCCTGCATTACTACTGCAGCCTCCTAACTAATCTCTTTGATTCCAGTTTTTCACATCTTTAATCGCTACATTGCTGGCGGAATGAACTTTCTAGAATATAAATTTGGTCATGTCATTTTTCTGTTGAAAACCCACCATTGTTTCTCATTGCTTCAGGGTTAAGTTGAAATAATTTAAAGTAGTTCACATAGTCCTCCAAAACTAGAGCCTTGATTTCCCTTTCAGATCCTTTTCCCCCTTTCCTATCTTGTTCACTTTTGTTAAAAAATAAAATCCCAACAACTTTAGCCTAAATATCTTATGGGTTTTTATTGGCAATTTACGAATGGGGCAGCATCTCATCTGTAGAATATAAGAGCTGCTCTACTGAGCAAGGCAGAACAGTAGGGTTTGGGAAGGTAGCTAGGGCAGGAACAGGAAATGGAATAATACAAGAAGCAAATTGGTTAACATCAGTTTGCTTTCTTTGAAAGGTTAAAGCAGAGGGGCCTTCCCTATCTTTCTTGTTCAGGTTGACTAGATTCCTTCTCATTAGCTGGTATGCATGTCCCGTTTTTTAATTTATTTTTATTAAGTAGTGGAGCTGTTGTACAATCATAAATGCATATGAACCAGAGTTGCCTCCACATTGCCCACACCCCAGTCTCTTTATTTTTCTATATTTCACTCCTAAACAGATATAAACCAATCTCTCTCTCTCTCTAAATATATATATATATATATATATATATATATATATATATATATATATGATTGTGAATTTTATAGAATGAAATGTTTGCATAAATATTATTTGGATTCTTGGGGGGGCAGTAAAGAATATGTTACATTGCTCATTGTTTCCCTAGACCCTTCCCTCTCCCTCCTCCTCCCCCTTCTTCCCTCTCCCTCCCCCTACCCCTTCCTCCCTCTCCTCCCTATATATCTGTTTCCCCTAGATTACGTGTTATTACACCTTTGCTGGGTCTACTACACGAGTTTGACAACCTTTCACCCAAATCTGGGTTTTGCTCTAGCCTCAACAAATGAGGGAAAACATTTAACCCTTGGGTTTGGCTAACTTCGTTCATCATGATTTCTTCCATTGCCATCCACTTACCTTCAAAGCAGCAACATTGTTGTTTCTAATAGCTGAGTAGAACTCCAGTGTGTGTGTGTGTGTGTGTGTATACATACATACATACATATACACACACCCCAGAGTTTTGGATCCATTCATCTAGTGAGGGGCATTTCAGTTGATTCCATAATTTAGCTATTGTAAATTGAGCTGCTGAACATTGAGTCTGTGGTGTTGCTGTTATGTGCTGCTTGTAACTCCTCTGGGAAAATACCCAGAAGAGGATAGCAGGTTTGTACAGTGGATCCAACCCTAATTTTTTTGAGGATTCTCCACACTGCTTTTCAGAGTGGCTGTACCATTCTGCAGTTCTACCAACAGTGTAATAGTGTTCCTATCTCACCACAACCTCTCCAGCATTGTTATTGTTTATATTCTTCACCTTTGACAATATATCTGGAGTGAGGTGAAGTCTTAATGTAGCTTTGATTTGCATATCTTTGATTAATAGTGATTTAGAATACTTTATCATGTATTCATTGGCTTACTTGATTTCCTCTGGCCAATTTATTGATTGTGTTTTTGATATTAAGTTTATGAGTTCTTTATAAATTTTGGATATTGGTCCCCTATTGGAATAATCACAGGGCATGATTATCTCCCATTCTGTAGGTTCTCTCTTGATAGTTTTGACCAGTTCCTTGGCTGAGGAAAAGCTTTTTGATTTAATATCATCCCACTCATTAATTCTTGATTTTAATTCTTTCGTTTTGGGAGTCTTGTTAAGGTAATTGTTACCAACTCCCAAATGTTGGAGTGTTGGTCCTAATTTTTCTTCTAGCAGTTTTATGGTTGCTGGTTTAATTCCTAGTTCTTTAATCCATTTTGATTTGATTTTTGTGCAATACAAGAGGTAAGGATCTAATTTCAACTTCCTGCAAATGGCTGTCCAGTTTGTCCAGCACCATTTTTTGAATAGGCTGTCATTCTTCCATGTTATATTTTGACCACCTTTGTCAAAGATTAGATGTTTAAATATTTGTGGGTTTGCCTCAAAGTCTTCTATTCTATTCTATTAGTCTTCATTCCTATTTTGACATCAGTACTATTCTGTTTTTGTTACTATAGCTCTATAGTACAATTTTAGATCTGGTAGTATTGCAAAACGTCCTGTTTTGTGTTTCTTACTTAGTAAATGTTTTAGCTACTCTGGGTTTATTTTCATTCCAAATGAATTAGAGAATTGATTTTTCTATATCTGTAAAGAATGACGTTAGTGGGGCTGGAGCAGTGGTTCAGTGGTTATAACACTTGCCTGGCATGTGTGAGGACATGAGTTTGAACCCCAGCACCAATGTATGCAATGAAGTTTTGGAGCAACAAAAGCCACATGAAAAGCTAAATAAAATTGATATTCTCTGTCTCTCTCTCTCTCTCTCTATATATATATATGTTATATATATCGATATATATGTACACATATATATGTATATATGCACACATATATACATATATATATGTATTATATACATATGTATATAAAGAATGACTTTGATATCTTGATGGGATTGTTTTGAATCTGTATAGTGCTTTTGGTAGAATGGCCATTTTAATTATATTAATTCTGCCTAACCAAGAGGTGGAACGTCTTTCCATCTTCTCATCTTTTTTTAAGTATTTATTTTTTATTTCTAGGCAAAGCACCAGGTCGATAATGTACTAAATATACATACAGGCAGTTTTCACTAGTGCAGTGAAGGCCTCATAGAAATAAGGTAAAGTGATGCACGTTTGATTAAATAGCAGGGTTTAAGAGGTGAATTGGAAGAATGCTTACCTTCTAATAAGGGCTCTATCAATAACACACAAATAAGGTGTCTAACAATTCTTTAGTGATCTCCAACTTGGATAATTTCTCAATGATCATAGACACACTCAGGTTTAACAAACCAACTGATACAGCTTTCAATGATAGTATTTACCACATTCTATGAATTGCTTTTACCACATTAGTTAGGCCCTGGGCTGGACATACAAAAGCCCATGAGCCAAATCCCACACACTAACTATTTTTTATAAATAAAGCTTTATTACAGCATAGCCATGCAATTCTTCATGTAGTATCTGCATCAGAGTCCATCTGGCCTGCAAAGCTGAAAATATTCACTCATCTGGTCCTTCAGAGAAAAAGTTTGATGATGCCTGGTTCAGACTTTTAAATAGACTTCTGGAGGGGCTGGAGTGGTGGCTCAGTGGTTAAGGTGCTTGCTTTGCATGCATGAGTCTGAGGATTTGAACCCTAGCACCACGTACACATTATCTCTGATTCAGTGTCCAAGAGTTCAGTTTCAGCTTACAAGCCTTTCAACAGAATGGAGTTCTAACCACCAAACTTGTCTCAAGAAGAGCCTCCACTGAAGACTGCAGCACTCGCCAATGAGGAAGCCCTGCAGAAGATCTGTGCACTTGAAAATGAACTTGCTACTCTCAGAGCTCAGATTGCCAAAATGATGTTCCTGGATCCTTGGCCCTCTGGGTCCAGTGGTGGTCACAGGAGCTTTACCGGCAATGCCAGCAACAGAGGAGCTTGCACATGCTCAGAAGCTTTCTTTTTCAATTTCTTTCTTCAGTGTTTGATGATTTTCACTGTAGAGGTCTTTTACTTCCCTTGTTAGATTAATTCCCAAGTATTTTATTCTTTTTGAGGATATTGTGAATGGGGCCAATTTCCTGATTTCTTCTTCTGTGCTATTATTGTCAACACATAGGAAAGCTATTGCTTTATGGGTGTTGATCTTGTAGCCTTCCACTTTGCTAAATCTGTTTATAAGCTCAAAAAGCTTCTGGTGGAGTTTTTTGGATGTTCCAGATATAGGATCATATCATCAGCAAACAGGGATAGTTTGGCTTCCTCTCTTCCTATTCTTTTCCCTTTGATTTCCTTCTCTTGCCTGAATGATCTGGCTAGGATCTCAAGCACTATGTTGAATAAAGGTGGTGAAGGTGGGCAACCTTCTTTTGTTCATGAGTTTAGTGGAAATGCTTTCAGCTTTTCTCTGTTTAGTATTATTCTAGCTGAGGATTTGTCATATATGGCCTTTACATAGTTAAGATAAGTTCCTTTGATCCCTATCTTCAGAGTTTTGAGCACAAATGGATGCTGCATTTTATCAGAGGCCTTTTCTGCATCATTTGAGATGATCATATTGGTTTTGTCCTTAATTCTGTTTAAGTGATGAATCACATTTATTGATTTTCATATGCTGAACCAGTCTTGGAATGAAGCCCACTTGATCATGATGCAATGAATCATGCATTCATTGAATGAATGCATAGAAACAAATCTTCTAGATTTGTTTTTGAATGTGGTTTGCAGGAAACTTATTGAGGATTCTTGTGTTGATGTTCATCAGAGATATTAGACTGTAATTTTCTTTTTTTTTTGATGTGTTTTTATTTGGTTTTGGTATCAGAGTTATGGTTGTCTCATAAAAAGTGTTTGAGGGAGTTCCCTCCTTTTCAATTTCTTGGAATTGCTTAAAAAGGAGAGGTGTTAGCTCCTCCTCATTGGTGTGGTAAACTCAGCAGGGAATCCATCAGATCCTGGGCTTTTCTTCTTTGGAAGGTTTTTACCTGCTACCTGGATTTCAGTGCCTGTTATTGGGCTGTTTAGGATTTCAATATCTTCCTATGTCAATTTGGGGATGTTGTGTGTCTAGAAATTTGTCCATGTCTTCCATATTATCTAATTTAGAGGAGTATAGTTTTTCAAAATATGTTCTGATAATCCATTGGATTTCCATGGGTTCAGTGGTGAGTGCTCCCTTTTCATTGGTGATTTTGTTGTTTGGCTTCAGTTCCTTCCTTCTTTTAGTGAGATTGGCTTGGGGTCTGTCAATTTTATTTCCTGTTTTAAAGAATCAGCTCTTTATGTCATTGATTCTTTTTATTGTTTTTTTTTTGTTCTCAATTTCATTGATTTCAACTCTTATCTTGATTATTTCCTGTCTTCTGCTGGATTTGGGATTAGATTGTTCTTCCTTTTGTAGAGCGTTGAGGTGGAGCATAAGATTATTTGTTCAAGAGGTCTTCTGATTTCTCATGTAGGCACTCAGTGCTATAAATTTTCCCTTTAAGAATGCATGCTTTCCCAAAGTTTAAGATATGTTGCATCTTTATTCTCATTCACTTCCAAGAATTTCTTCATTTCTGATGTTATATCTTCTTGGATCCATTCTTCATTTATTAGGGTATTATTTAATCTCCATGTATATGTATGTTTTTGTTATAATTTTTGCTGTGTATTGCTAGAGTCATGACATCATGGGCTGATATAATACATGGAATAATATCAACTTTTTTATATTTCCTCTGTGAACTAGAATATGATCTATTTTGGAGAAGGATCCATTTGCTGCTGAGAAGAAGGTATACTCAGTCAATTTGTGGTGGAATATTCTATAGATGTCTGTTAAGTCCATTTGATTTATGGCTTATTTAGGCTGGAGATCTCCTTATTGTTTTTTGCTTTGATGATCTGTTATTGGTGATAGAGGAGTATAAACTCTCCCAGTATAATCGTGTTGAGGTCCACAATTGGTTTTATGTTATGGAGTAATTCTTTTCCACATAGTTGGGAGCGTGGGTGTTTAAGGCATAGATATTTACTATGGTTATATCTTCCTGATGTATTGTTCCCTTTACTATGATGTCATGGCCTTCTGGTCTTGCTTTCTTGGTCTATAACTCATAGATTTATTTTTTTTTAACTTTTCACCCTCAATCTGTGATGTCATTGGCTGTAAGGTGGGTCTCCTGTAAGCAGCATTTTTTTTGGATTTTTTTTTTGATCCAATCTGCTAATCTGTGTCTTTTGATTGGTGCATTGAGACCATTCACATTCAGTGTTAGGATAGTTTTGTGGTTGTGGATCATAGTCATTGTGTTTTATTAGTAAGTTCTGTGCTGCCTTGATTGTCTATTGATAGCATGGAGTTTTATTGAATTTCCTCTGTGGAATTTGAGGATTTGTTGTTTGTTCTTTTATCTGGAATTTATGTTTGAGGATTCTTTGTAATACTGGTTTTCTGTTAATGAATGCTGCAGGTTTGAACTTATCATGAAATATTCTTATTTCCCCATAAAATTTGAAGCTGATTTTTGCTGGTGTAGTATTCTTGGCTGCAGGTTGTGGTCATTCAAACATTGAAAGATCTCTTTCCAGGATCTTCTTTCTTCCAGAGTCTGAGCTGAAAAGTCAGATATGATCCTTATTGGTTTGCCTCTGAATGTGATTTGGCATTTCTCTCTTGCAGCTTTTGATATTCTTTCCTTGATGTCCCTGATGTACATTTTGTATATGATGTGTCTTGGTGAGCTTATCATTTGATTAGTCCTGTTAGGTATCCTGTACACTTCCTGGATGAGCATTTCTGACTCTTCTGATACGGGAAAGATTTCTTTAACTATTTCATTTGTGTTTTTATTTTTTTCTGTTTCCCAATTACCCTTATGTTGTTTCTTCTGATATCATCCTAAACATTTTGAAAATTCTGCTCATGTCCATGTGCTCAAGCTTACTCAGTGTATCCTCGTTGTCAGAAGTTCTTTCTTCAAGAACAGGTTCTGTTTTCTATAGAAGTTAGTCTATTATTAAATACTTCCATTGTTCCTCTGATGTGATTGGCTATAGATTTTAGCTCTGTTAATTCCTTTTTTGGTACGTCTATTTCTTTGATAATTGAGTTTTTCATCTCTTGAGTAGTCTCACTTATTCCCTTCATTAAATCTTTTAGTTCATTGTTCATTTTAGTATTCAAATAGTAGATAATCTGTTCTAGGCTTTCATCCTCTTCCCTGTCTGTGGGCACCTTGGTAGGGGGTATGAAGTGAACCTTTTTTAGTCTGATTCCTCATCTTTGAAAAGCTTCTCCTGGATCTTTGAATTGAAGTTCCCTGTGTGGAAGCAAGGCCAGTCTCTGGGTGCTTCTTCCTTGCAGGTCCAAGGGTCACTTCATACACTGCCTCTCTGATAACCAACTTCTTTCAGAAAGCTACTTTTCCTTGAACCTCATTTTGTCACACCTTTTGGATCTAGTTTCCAGGAGTTGGATTTGAAACCTGGTTGGGTTGCTAGGCAACCTGCTTGTTTGTTGAAGCTAAGCAGTAGGGTTGTTGAAGCTAAATGTTGCTGGGTCCTGCAGTCCTGGAGACACAGGGAGGGCTGGAACAGACCAGCCTATGTGTTGCACTGTGACCTGTGATCCTTGGTGGCTGGGATGAGTCCAATATATCTGGACCTGGAAAGTGTATGTGACAGTGGGGCAGGGCCCAGGTGCAGGGCCCTTGTGGTGGCCTGCACACATGCTGGGGCCAGGGCCAGATTCCTGGTCTGATGCAGCAGCAGGCATGGGTTCCTTGGGAGTGTCCTGCATGCCTGCTGGGGTTGGGGCTGGAGTCTTCAGATGTCCTGTTTTTAGGGTAAACTGGTCTGTTCAGAAACTTCCTTGAAGTTTCTGTTTAATAGTGTGGCACTTGGCATGAGCGACTCTTTTTTGGTTTGTTCTGTTGGGGTTTAGTGAAGAAGTGCAGACCAAAGCAGTGATTTCCTACACTTTCATGTAACCCACAGTGTTTTGGTAATGAGTCTCCAAGGAAACATGATTGCTTTCACCTGAGAGTCTTTGGTCACACATGCTTCTCAGTATACTTCCCCTTCCAACTTCTCACCTAGTTAACCCTGATTGCTGTTGTGGGGCTCAGCTGAGTCATTGCCTCTCACAGGAAGTCCTCCTTGACCGACTGATGCTGGGTTAGGTGTTCTTTATCAGAAGATACCAGTGTCCCCTTGTTGAATTCAGCTTTCTTGTTGCTGTGACCAAAAGACATGACAAGAACAATTTTAGAAGAGGAAAAGTTTATTTATCACTCACAGTTTCAGAGGTCTCAGTTCATAGATGGCCAATTGTATTACTCACGGCAAGGTGATGCAAAACATCAACATGGACAGGTGCAGTGGGTAAAAGCAGCTCAGGGCATGATACCAAGAAGCAGAGAGAGAGACTAAATATATACCCAGTGTCACCAAAGGCACACCCCTAGTGGCCTACCTCCTCCAGCCACGCCCTACCCACCTACAGTCACCACCTAGTTAATCCCTACCAGGGGATTAATGTTCTGATTGGTTTAAGACTTTCATAACCCAATCCATTCATCTCTAAATTTTCTTACATTGTCTCAGACATGAGCTTTCCAGGGACACCTGACATCTGAACCATAACATCCCTCTTACAAAGACTTAATTATGTTGTATTGAAACTTGGCTGCTTGTTTCCCCACCTCCCATATTAGATTTACCTTCTTTTAGTCCAAGGACCACTTTTCACTCAAAACTGTACTCGCAGTACTTAGTATCTGTCCAGGCTTATAGTAGACAGCCACGAAATTCTTTTTGGAATGAACAAATAAACGAAGACAAGAAAGTTGCATGAGTAATTTCTTTGTGATTTTTAATCTTCAAAGTGATTGCAGATTCCAACAATTTTTATCAGAAGGCAAAAGGATACAGGCTGTGTGCTCTGGCGGAGAAGTGGTAGGGCAAGTACCCTAGCCTGCATGTTAACTAACATTTTAGAGGTTATAGGCTTACTTGAGAGCCCACAGAGTCCTGTAGCTGGAAGTCTCCTCCATAGGGCAACATCTTTTTTCCAGTTGCACTCTTAAAAACATTTTTTTTAAGTGCTGGGAGTTGAACCCAGGATCTTACACATACCAGGCAAGCATTCTACCAATGATCTATATCCCCAACCCTGAAATTTTGTATATGAGAGATTCAGTCCTGTTGCTTAAAGACTTAAATTTCAATTCAATTGGAATATCTACTGTCCTCATGGTCCCATCTTGAAAACAGAAATTAGCTCCAAAGTGAATTATTCTAAGAGGCAATTGTAGCACAGAGCAATCATGAAGTTAGTGGGCAATAGGCAGAGGAAAGAAGGATCATTTTAAAATCAGGGCAAATGTTCAAACTTAAGAGGTCACATCATAAGTTTTGAATATTTCAATATAAAAGTTGAATATTTTATAATTTTGCATGAATTGGCCTTTGTATACTCATCCTTGAAAGTTCATCAGCTGTGCTGATGTTCTTGGCTCCTAGACAAATCAATCCTCCTGATTCCCAAAGGGAAGCAAATAGAACGAGTTAGCAAGAGTGTTTAAGGTGGTATGATTGTTAGTGTAAGAAACACTCATGGAAACAGAATAAATTTAATATTCTTTAAAACGGTCACTGTTAAAATGATGTCAGAATGATATGTTACCCAATAAATCTAAAGTTCTATGATTAAAATTAATTTTAATGATATTAGAGAAGTAACATAACTCATAAGACTAAAGAATTTCTTGGTCAAAAGCTAAATTCAGATTATCATTTTTAATCATCTCCATAGAAGCTTTGAAAAAAAACAATATTTAAATCAGTTGTGTATATAGCCATTGGGTTTCAAATGTTGCAGCCTGACTGCTTCAACATTCCCCAAATAATACTGAAAACTTAAGAAATAATTTTGTAGTATTGGCAAAGCCATGTAAGGCTTTATTCTTTACATAAAGGATTTGAGCCTATTGCACACCTCATGAAAGATGAGTTGATTAGGGTAAAAGTAATAATTTCAAATATCACCTATTAGTTCTAGTCTAATGCACAGGAAGCCGTAACTCACTCCTGTAACTATAAAAAAGAAAGAAATATTTGTATGGATGGATGTTATCAGTATATGCCTTTGGCTAAATAAGGCACAATTGATCTGAAGGACATGCAGCTGAATGAGCCTTTGAGTGGCCCAAGGATGGAGAGGAGTGCAGAACTGTCAATGTTCATTGAAGATGATCTCTCCCTCCTCTCTCCCTCCCTCCCTCTTTCTTCCTCCTTGAGGGAGATAAGTGATAGGGAAAGCATATGTGGTAATGGGAGGTGAACGAAGTCGCACTAGATGTTAGAATTATAGGTGCAGGTGCAATTATCTAAGTTAATTAAATGGAATAAACCAGTCAAAGCAAAGATGATTACAGGAAATGGGAGAAAAGCAGAAAGGGAAAACATTCGAAGCAGCAATAATAAAGGATGAAGAAATTGTTTTGAAAGAATTTGAAATAAAAAAAGAAGCAAAAGGAGCTTTCTGTTTGCCGTGTATGTAAAAAAATTATACATTTAGAATGTGTAAGGACAGAAGTGAGCATATTGCATTGGTCAACAATACATAATTTATTACAACAAAGCCAGTGAAAAATTATGGCTGGAACCTTAACCTACTGTCAAGTAGACAGATTTATGAAGTAGAACTTGCAATGTGGAGAAGTAGACTATTAAAAGCAGATGAAAATATGGACCATTACATGTTCCATGAAATGTAGTTTCCTTAAAACAACACATACAACGCTGGCAACCCAAGTCAGTTGTACCAGCACATCTTGCTGTTTTAATTTTGACAAATCTTTTTGAGTGGAATTAAAATGCTGCTGTGTCACTCAAAATAAATGTTTAACAACAGCATAAGATTTAGAAGTTGGCTATAAGCAGACATCACTGGGGAGAAGAACAAACTGCATTTCAAACTAGAGACATGCAGTATATAATTACACAGAGGAATGTGCATGTCTATAAAAATTACATTTTGAAAAGCATTACATTTAGTAAAAAGACTTCAGCCCCTCAGGTCTGGAATTGAAGAATGAGTCACTTTTGAAAGAAGGGAAGGACTTGTGACTTAGAATTTTAACTCTTGGGGAAGGGCTTTACCCAGAATAGTTGAGCAGATTTAGCAAAATTGGCACCTTCTCTTTAGAAACAGTGAAGCTGCAGGGTCTCTGAGAAAAATGGGCACAGTTGACATTCAAGCTTTTAGTCAATTAGTGTTATGAAAGGCAAACAAAATCATAATGACCTTTTATGTTACGATAACGTCAAAGGATGTTGTTATTCCAAGCATAGGGATGACCATTATGTACAAAGGGAGCTTTGCCCAGCCGGTCCAAGATTGGTCTTATATGTTTGGAGAAAGAATGTAGAGATACCAGGTGATAAGAAGTTCACCTGTGCCCTGACTGACCTTCCTGATTGAACTTCCTGACTGCCAGCCCCCTCCTGCCCTACTTCCCATTTTTAGGACTGTGTGGGACACTTCTTTTGACCTTGCCTCACAAGCCTTAGCCTCATAAATCGGGTCACTAACATTGTAGTTACTAACATCACTATTCTCTCAGGGATGCAGGCTCAAAATTCCTAAGTTTCTTTTGGTACCCTACATGACTTCATCTCTCCTGTCCCCAGAGTCATTGGGCCTTTTGGCTCTTTTTAGAGATGTCTGAACTATGTCCCTTCCTTTCTGTCTAAAGTCACACCAGTCTGAAATCTAATCATCTCATGCCTGGATGCTAAAATCACTTCCTAGAGGCACTCTGGTCTGACAATAAAAAATATGCCCATAAAATTAGTGTATTTGTTGTCTTTCATGATGTCTGTGAATGCTAACAACTTTAATACATTGAAGTATCTATAATTTTTTTGCATAAATTGATTAAAAGCATGCAAATGTGTTATAAAATTTGATACATATTAAATATAAACTATAAAATATTGAAAATATATGTTTCCATCCTATGGAGATGGATTAAGTTTGATTTTTGCCCCCTTTTGAGTTTGAGTCTGTAGATGAATACTATTTCTCACAACAATGTGAGATTGTTTTCAATTTCTTCTCTCACCTTTTTCTTTCTCCTCCCTTTCTCTCTACCCTTCTCCCCTCCCCTCCCCTTTCCTGTCTTCTTTCCTTCCTAGCTGTCTCCCTATTTTCCTTCATCTCTTCCTTCCCTTCCCTTTCTCCCCTTTTCTCTTCTCCCTTCATTTCTTTCTTATGAATACTGAAAAAACTTGCTGACAAAAATTGGTGGGAGGGGGTTGGAGCAGTGGCTCAGCAGTTATGGCACTTGCCCAGCATAAGCAAGTACACGGGTTCAAACCCCAGCATCCACATACACAACTAAGTGTCTGCGCAACAAAGGCCATGTGAAAAACTCAATAAAAATTGATTCTCTCTGTTTCTGTCTCTCTCTCTCTCACTCACTGTCCGTCTCTCTTTTTGTTTTTTTTAAAAAAAAGTTGGTAGGAATGGAAGGAGTTTTGATATAGGAATATCACTCAGTTATTTGAATTCCAAGTTATTTGAAGATGAATATTGTAATCTCTAATAAAAAGTATTTTTATTTATTGAGCAACTGATGACCTCCTAATGATTTCATTTAATTTTGTAAAAGACAAGCATTGGAAACACTCTGATTTGCAAAGATTTGTTATCTAGTCATAAAAATCATTTAACTTCTCAATATTTGAGAAATGTATTAAAAAGCCTGTCATAATGTATCAGCTACTATTCATATTAGGCTTTAACTTAGAGACTTTTTGTTTATGGAGCTAATAATATATGAAACCGGGGCAGAGATAACCCTATCTAAAAGGGCATTTTATGCTTCAGAAACTTATCCATTGTTTCTGAAGAAGGTTTGTATATTAATGCCAAATTTAAAATTATCTAGGAATTTATGTCAAAGGTCTTTAAATGTCATGACACTTGAGAATTATTACATATAGATACAGATAAATTCTAATTTTACATTATGATATAAATGATTTTACAAGTATATATTTGACACAACTAGAACAGATTTGAACCTGTAAAAGAGAAGCAAATTCTAATTAAATGAAGTTGGTTTTTCAGAATTTAAGACATGTATCTTAGAATATAGTTTGGGAGCATTTTAACACCTTGTAATAGAGGATGTTTTGCTTTTAATACTACTCTCACACACACACATGCATATATATATATATATATATATATATATATATATATACAATTTTTTAAAGAAATAAGAAGAGAATTAAAAAAATTTTTTCCTCTGGTTTTTGTTTTTCCTCCACTTAGTTGTATATATTGTGCTGGGATTGAACCTAGATCCTTACACATGCCAGGCAAGCATCTGAGCCACCTCTCCAGCCCTCCCATTTATATTTTTTAGAAGTTGATATAAAAAAACCATATTACTTATTAATTATAGAGCATAGAAAAGATATATTAGATTAAAAGATACACTGAGTTAAAATGTGGATTAATTATTGCTCACTACATGATTTATGGTAGAAATCAATAACAATCTCTTTATTTTAACCTTCATTTCAAAAATATATAGACTATATGAGCATAGAATTAGTTGACAAATGCAAGTAAGAGGTAGTTTTGTGCACACATGAAAAATGAATATGTATTTATAGTATCTAATAATGTTTTGGCAAAGGTTAATTGAAATGATTCTTCTATCTGTGTAAATAATAATGGAAAAGTCAAGATATGAAGCTACCCATTAGCATATATTCCTTTTTCTTAAAGAGACACTGTAATTCAATAGAAATAATCATAGAAAGTTTGACCTATTTTGAACCTGCAAAATAATGCACCTAAATGCATTGGCCTGGGTTCTCCATAATGGCAGAGCCTGAGACAAGGACTTTCACGCAAGGGATTTATTTTAAGGGACTCCCAAGGAATGGGAGTAGGAGATAGGAAGGGTTGAAAGGGAGAAGGAGGAAGAGCCAATCCAACCATATGTCATCGAGCTGGTTCACTACTGTGGGCAACTGCACCTCAATTCTGCTAGGTACCCTTTGAAAAACCATTTGAAATATGCCTCAAAATTGTCCACCCAAGGGATATTTTAGAGGTGTATTTATCTCTGGTTCTTGTTTCTTTTGGATAAAGAGGTGACTTCATGATGTACTAATTCTGACTGACTTGCAGGTTTGAGCAACCATCTAATGTGGGTGTCTCATGTGGCAGCCCCAGAAGGCTCTGGGGTAGAAAATGAACTATATAGGTATTGCTGAGGTCACACCAGTGTGCAGCTGGTTGGCAAGTGCACAAGTGGGCTGGAGAGTGGGACATAGGACCCAAGAGAATGATAAAAATGCAGAAAGACTGGCTTTGTAGCAATTGGTATTTCCCAGTGCATTTTCTGGATCCTCCACTTCCCCAAATAAATACTATTCTAAGATGTATAGGTAAAGCCTGAGAATCTTGCTATGTGTTGTCACTTAGGTGGAATAAAATGACACTCCCAATTTTTACCGTCTTTTCTTTGGTTTCCTGATCCCCTCCTCCAGAAGTGCTGCAGTTTTTCTTTTTGGTGTGGAAAAGATGAGGTTAAAAGAAAACAATCTTCTCTTCTTCTTCCCCATTCTATACTATGACGAACATGGTGACTGAAGGGGGCCTTATTTACAATGATGTTTGGAATTTTTCTGTTCTTTGGCGTCCTGGAAGTTTTTGTTCCATATTTTAATTCACAGTGGGTAAGAGAGGTGAGCCTTTTATTTCTAAAGCGGGAAATTCTACAGTTCAGGAAAAATAAGAAGGGGGAGGGAGAAAAGAGAACTAGGATACCCTTCCTCAGGTTCCTAGACAGGTCAGTTTTAGGAAACAGTATCAACAAATGTTGAAGATATGGAAATTGATTCCTTATTATTATAGTTTGGATCTGGAATATTCCCCAAAGGCTCTTGTGTTGAACACTTGATCCCCAAGGCAGCAATGTCTAGAAGTGGGGCTTTTTGGAAGTGATTTGATCATGAGGGCTCTGATTTTGTCAACAGATTGATCTGTTGATGGATTCATAATGAAATGGAATATTGAGAAGTGGTGAAAAGTGTAGAAGACAGGGCCTGGTTGGAGAACGTTGGTCACTGGGGGCATGCCCTGGAAGGGTGTCTTCTCCCTAGTGTTATAAATGAAATCAAACACGTGGTTGAGTGTGGGTGAGCAAGGCAGAAATTTTACTTTGGCCGAAGGGTGAAAGAAAAATGAATGCCTTGAAAGGAAGTGAGGGGTTTTTAATCCCAACCTGACGCAATACTGCCCTTCGCCCTAATTGGAGGGGCTCAGGTGCACAGTCTGCTCGATTGGCTATGATTAGGTGGAGGCAGGTGCAAGAGGGAGTAGGCGGGGACTGGGACAGAATAGTGGTGGGGGTCACCACACATGTGGCGAGGGTTGTAGTGATTCCGAGTTCACCGGAAGAAGATGGCTGGGTACCGGAAGGGGTCCTTGGAAAGAGGTGGGTGTACACAGGTGAGGGAGTTACTATCTTCAAAGGGGGAGGGGGATCTAAAATGGAGGTAGTAGATCATACATCACAATCTTTCAAGTTTGACAGAAAAGACATACATCTTACACTGGGCCCCTTTCTTTCTTTGCTTCCTGGTTTCCATGAGGTAGGTGGCCTCCTCTGCCAGACACCCCTGCTGCTGTGATGTTCTGCCTTATCTCAGGCCCAAAGCAGCGGAGCCAGCCAGCCATGAACTGACCACTCTGAATCTGTGAACCAAAATATGTCCTTCCTCCTTCAGATTCTTTCTCTCAGGTGCATTTTCTTTTTTTACAGTGATGGAAAGCTGATGAATACACTTAAAATTATCCACACCTGAAAGGCTATCCTTTCTTGTTGAGGCGCCTTCTTGTCTTTGGCTATCTGAGGTCTGTTTCGTTATTGCCGGCTTTGCTGTCCCTTCCTAGAGTCGTTTACTCCCGGAGACTGCGGGGAACTTCCATGGGAAGGTGGGTCGGGGAGAAAGGTTCTAAAGCGTGGAGGTTATTTTCTTCATACTTTGTAGTGTGCTGCTGTTGGTGAGTGAATCAAGGCAGGTGTCCCTGTTCTCATGCTCAACAGCATGGCCCTGGGCTGCTTGTTCAGATTCTTTCTTGGAATTCGTTTCTCAAACAGTCAGGAAGTTATTTGCCAAAGTCAATGAAATTGAAATGTCCTATGTCAGCAGGAGAATGTGACTAGATGTGCTCTCATTATATCCACTGGAAGCATTTCCCTGAACCTCCAAATATGGTATTACATTTCAGATGACATTAAGAGATAAGTCTTTAATCATGGAATTCTAGTAGGAGGGGAAAAAGTAGTTTTGGTTATTTTCTTTATTATTGTTAAAATGTGAATTGTGCCCTTCAGTTGATGAATTCTCATTGAAGCTTCAATGGAAGGGGAAGATGAAATAACATAAATGATAGCTATAATTAATTTTATACTAAGCTTCCTTGATGAAATTAATATTGTCAGATGGAAATGTAATTTAAGGAAAATATGCTTAAATGCTCTTGTAAGCTGAGTTACACATTTGGACTTTAAGAAAAAAATCACTCTTGCATTTCACAGAACCGCTTACAAAATGATTTAGCTTAATTGTTTGTACAGCTTTCTAGACATTATAGCTCTTTAAAGGAAGTAAGGGCACATGAGATGAAAGGGAGAAAGACAAAGGGTCATTTTAAATTTGCTTCTATTATTTTGAAAAAAAAAAGTAATCATGCAGGACCCTTCTAATTCTCAAAGAAACTAGTTTTTAACACATGTGTTAATATACTCTGACAGTAGTTTTGTATTTATAAAATACCAAAAAATCTAAAACACCAAGATCATGGCAATTTAAAACAATCTTAATCTAAAACAAAGTAAATCATATTGATTTATTTAATAAACTTTAAACATATTGACCTAACAGCCCAGCAAATGGTAGTGAGAAATATACAAGTTAATATATTCATTGGATTCCTGAATTCTTTGTCTTTATATGATATTTCAAATAATTTGGTCAGGAAAAGAACCTTAAAAAGTAGAAAGAAAGAAAAAAGAAAAAAAGAGGAAAAAACACTGAGATAGCATACTGATTTTAGAAAAAAATTTCCATGTTCTCAAAAACTTCATAAATTGGCATTGATTATACTGGAAAAAATTATCTTAATTCTTTTTTTTTTTGAGAGGACAGTGAGAGAAAGAGACAGAGAATCAATTTTTATTGAGTTTTTCACATGGCTTTTGTTGCTCTGACACTTAGTTGTGTATGTGGGTGCTGGGTTTGAACCCATGTACTCACACATGCTGGGCAAGCACCTTAACTGCCAAGCTACCGCTCCAGCCCCTTAAATTTGTTTCTTAATATAAAATCAAACATTGTATAATATATAATGAAGATTCAAAAGATCAAGTCAATCTTTAGTATGTCTTCCCTTAAGAATCTGCTTCCTGTAGATATTTAATAAAATACTTATTAAATTCACCAATTGTAGGAGTTAAAGTCTCATTCACAGGAATACAGTAATGTCAGTGTTGTGGTTTGGATAGGGGATATTTCCCAAAAGTTCTTGTGCTAATGCAGGAATGTGCAATGATTGGGTTATGAGAGTTGTGACCTAATCCTTCCCTCCTACTTTGAATGGACTGACTGGGTGTAGCTGTAGGCAGGTGGGGTGTGGCTAGAGGAGGTGGGTCAATGGGAGGTATCTCTGGAAGGGTGCATCTCTCCTGTGGCCCCCTCTCCCTTACTTTGCTTCCTGACCCTGCCATGAGCTGAGCAGGTTTCTTCCTTTGACCTCTTCCCCATGATGTGCTACTTCACCTCAGGATCCAGAACAATGGAGTTGGCCTTCTGTGGACTGAGATCTTTGAATGTGAGCCCCAAATGAGCCTTTTTTCCTCTATATTGTTCTTTTCCGGCATTTCAGTTGCAGTTAGGTTTCTACTCTAAAGCCATCTATGAGAATTTGATAATCTTCCTGTACTTCCTCCTGAATATGTTGAAGGTTAGCAGTTACATTAATAATATGGCATATTTATGAGATTGCAGAGACCTCATAGGTGAGGTTGCCCTGGTTTTGTGATCAAATGTCTGGGCT
Organism: Aplodontia rufa; assembly: GCA_004027875.1. Taxonomy (NCBI): domain Eukaryota; kingdom Metazoa; phylum Chordata; class Mammalia; order Rodentia; family Aplodontiidae; genus Aplodontia; species Aplodontia rufa. Next base: position 25,290 of record PVKS010020817.1, read on the forward strand.
GTTGGTCTTGCTTTTAAAAACTAGTAGTGTAGACGTGTTTGAGCAATGCTTGGTCATTATCTCACTACTATGGTCACCTAATGTGGCTATAAAATCTCAGGCAGGAAGCAAGAATCAATAGGAGTAAGAAAAGACACTAGCATTTCTTTAGGAATTTATATCATGTGCCAAACACTTTGTAGCTATTTTTCTTGTATGGTCTCATTGTTCCTTCAATCACTCCGAGATGTGGTATTATTTCCATTTTACATAAGAAGAAAATGAAGTTCAGACAGATACATAATTAAAATATGGTGGAATTATGATTTTTTTTTAAAGAGAGAGGCAGTGAGAGAGACAGAGAAAGAAAGAATCAGTTTTATTTAGTTTTTCATGTGGATTTTGTTGCTCCAATACCGTTTGTGTATGTGGTGCTGGGTTTTGAACTTGTGTCCTCACACATGACAGGCAAGCAGTGAAACCACTGAGCCACCGCTCCAGGCCCTTGGAATTATGATTTTAAATCCTGATCTGTACATTATTTTGGCACTTATTTCTTCCCTCTATGATTGGAATGACCTCATTTTCTTTTTTTCATTACTTTGTTTTCTAGCCTTACTGTATCTGTAATACTTTGAATTATTATGTCTCAAACTATTCATTACTTTCCTTTTCTCTTGCATTTAACCACCCAATGTTACCAATTTTGACCCCAAATGGGGTCTTTTTTCTGCTTTCAGAATCATGGAACTTATAACAAGACTAAGCACTGATGCACAGTGAAGGAAAGTTTGTTCTTAGCCAAGAACAGGAGAAGCGGGGCAAAACCTCACAGATCAGCTCTCAGCCTGTTTTAGTCAGCTTTTTTTCGCTTTATCACCAAAAGACCTGACAAGAACAATTAGAGTAGGAGAAGTTTTCTGGAGGCTCATGGCTTCACAGATCTCGGTCAACAGATGGCTGACTCTATTCCCTAGAGTTTGAGGTGAGGCAGAACATCGTGGTGAGGTGTGTGACAGAGGTAAGTGCCTCAGAATATCACATCAGGAAGCAGAGAGAGACTAAGCTCAGATCACAAAATATATACCCTAAATGCACACCCTCAATTACCCATCTCCTCCAGCCACACCCTACCTGCCTTCAGTTACCACTTAGTTCACCCTTATCAGAGGATTAATTTACTGTTTGGGTTAAGGCTCCCCTAACCCAATCATTTCACCTCTAAACCTCTTTGCAGTGTCTCCCATGTGAGGTTTTTGGGGAGACCTCACATCCAAATCATAACACAAACCATTGCATGGTGGGTAGGTTATAGACATAGGATGAAAGAAATGAGTTGGTGGGGGATAAGCTAATAAAGGGGAGGACCAGTCATATCTTTTCTGGGAATGGTCAGAGATTTTCTGGGAATTTGGGTGCCACCTCTTTTTGCTCCTTTTATGTTTCTGATTTTTCTCATGATAATTGCCAACTGTCAAGGTGTGGAGGGGCATGTCATTTGGCAGATAGAATTATAATTAAGTTAGAGACTGTTTGATTGGTGACACTGGGCAACCATCCTAGACCTAACTGGTTTTAGCCATCCCACCTAAAGAGGGACTTGTGGCCTTCAGACATCCTGTCCTCAAAGATAAACCAGATGAGGATGGGGTAGAAATTCAGCTATGTGACTAGGTGACTTGACATTAGGGTAATGTCAAGATGGACCTCAACTCCCTGCTTGTCTTGCCTTCCTCATCCACTATGTAAAATCTCTCTTTAAGTCTATCAGTCTCCTGCTAAACAGATTTCAAATCAAGACCCTTTGTATCTTGGATAAAGGATCTACCTGTTACCCTCATGTGGAAAACCACTGTGGACAAGACTCCAAAAGAGTGGCATCATATTCCTACTGGTCCCACATTGCCATCTGTCCTCCACAGTACATCTTTCTAAGGTGAAAATCCAATCATATCATTATTTTTTAAAAATTCCTCCAAGACTTAACATAGCCTAGGATGAAAATTTCATTTCCTTAGACTGTCACAGCAACAAAATTTGCACAATGGCTTCTATTTGTCTTTCCAGCTCCCTTTCTGGGTTTCATCCTAGTGTCCTATGCATGTCACCTCCTTAGAGAGAATTGTGTTTTCTGAAATCAAGTGCCTTGACTTCATATCCTTCTTTGCTTGGGGGAAATCCTATTCTTTCTCTTCGGGGCCTAAGGTATATGTCACCATGTCACTTTCTTTGTGAAGACTTTTTTTTTTTTTGTTAATTGAAACCAGGGGTGCTTAACCACTGAGCCACATCCCCAGCTCTTTTTCTTTTGAGACAGGGTCTTGATAAGTTGCTGAGGCTTTGAACTTGTGATCCTCCTGCTTCAGCTTCCTGAGTTGCTGGGATTACAGGTGGGTGACAGTGTGCCCAGCTCACGAAGACCTTTCTTTTTTGTCCCTTTTTAAAGAGGGGGAGTGAGAGAGAAAGAGTTAATTAAATGTTTTTTTTTTGTTTTCCCTCCTCTTAGTTGTCTACGTGGTTCTGGGGATTAAACCTGGGCCCTCACACATGCTGGGCGAGCGCTACCACTGAGCCACCTCTCCAGCCCAGTGAAGATCTTTCTTAACTCCCAAGCCCAGTTAGCTTTCCCCATCCCCATGCATCAAGAGCTCTTCTCACCTGTGTAACTCCCTCATATTGCACTTCCAACAAACCAACACAACCTCTTCTGACTCCTTTGTAAGTCTGAATCCCTGAAGGTCAAGAGCTGACTGCATTCTTCCATTTTGGATTCTAAATACAAAATACAGAGTAATAATAGGTAGCTGAGGAGGATTTTTTTTTGTTTTAAGAGTGAGGGATGAAGAGAGAGAGAGAGAGAGAGAATGAGAATATCAATTTTATTTAGTTTTCCACGTGGCTTTCGTGCTCCGAGACTTCGTTGTGTCCCTGGTGCTGGGGTTCGAACCCATGTACTTGCGCTTGTGGGGCAAGCGCAGTAACCGCCGAGCCACCGCTCCAGCCCAGTTTCATACTTTTCAACGGGATGGTTGCTTTTTTGGATGCCAGTGAAAGAAATCCAAGTCAGACGGACCTAAGAAGAAAAGGAAGCTTAATGCTCATGCAGCGAAGGCCGCCTGCAGGGATGAGAAGGTCCGGCCGCTCAAAGGGCTGCCCGGAAACAATCTCCCATCTGTGAGGCCTGTAGGGCTTCATTCCCGGGTGGCGTCTCTCCCTCAAGCCTTTCCAGTTAAGTACTGACGGGGAGTCTAATTGGACCAATGGTCACATGCCAGGTTTGGACCAATCACTGGGCCTGTGAGTGTGGACTGTGATTGGCCTAGTTAGCCGGGGACTCCGATTGGATGAGGGTGGGGAGGCGTGGCTCCTGGAGGGACTGAGGAAGGGGAGAGGGTTACCGGGCAAATAAAGGCTCCTGATGTCTATTATAGGAAGTGTAGTGGCAAAGGGGATTTTCCTGCCACCCCTCAGGTTTACTAATTGAATCTGCTGAGAAATTCGTGGGACAAAGGGTGTTCAGACTTATTACAGAACATCACAGAAAAGGGGGTACCCGACAACTCAATGGGATTTAAAATCTTATATGCTCTTCTTCATGGAGGAGAGGAAGTGGGGGCTGTAGGCAATTTTAGAGGCAGAGAAAATGATTTTTAGAGGGGATGTGTAGGCTAGAGAATAGGTAGGAGCCTGGGGTGGTCTGCCTGGCTACCATGGGTGTGGTTTTTGAAAGAGAGAGAGGGCCCGTGAGAGAGAGAGAGAATCAACATTATTATTTAGTTTTTCATGTGGCTTTCATTGCTCTGTCACTTTGTTGTGTTTGTGGTACTGGGGTTTGAACATACCTCCTCACGCATGCCAGGCACTGTAACCGCTGAGCCACCACTCCAGCTCTAAACTTCCCTTTTTTGATAAGACCATAGGGAGGAGCCCAAGACAATTCCTTACTGGGTTTCCATTACATAGGCATGACTGAATTGTTGACCTTGTGGCGGAACTCAATTTTCAGCCCCTCTGTTGGGGGATCAGGCTGATATCACACAGCTCAGAGCCTCCAACTTTTTAATCACATGGTGCGGTCAGTTCGTATTTTCATTCATTTTTTTAGCCCCAACTGTCTAAGGGCTCATCATGAGTAAACTCATTGGTACAAGCTACCAGGTGTGGTTCCATTAGGATGAAAAAACTCTCTTTAGTCACTAGAGAAATTCCAAGGACTTAGAGAGTCACTGTTTTCAACAAACTCCGCCAATAATTTTGGCACAGGAATCTGAACTGATTTCTGCTTCTCTAGCTTTTCTATTCCCACCTCCCACAGCTCCCCAACTCAATTGGATTTTGTTTTGGAATTATACTGACTTTGTGAACTGCTTTGAGGAAGTTAGGATCATTTGATCATTGAAGTTTTTCACTCAACATGGTGGTATACTACTCTATTTACCAAATTCCATTTAAAAATATCCTTCAGTAAAATGGCATTTCCTGTCAACGTTTCTTGTATACTTTATTTATTTTGGTACTATGTATTGAACCTAAAGATGCTTTACCACTGAGATACATCCTCAGCCTTTTTTATTTATTTTGAGACAGAGTCTCACTAAGTTGTTGAGGTGGGCCTCCAACTTGTGAGCCTCCTGCCTCAGACTCTGAGCTGCTGGGATTACAGGTGTGGACCAGTGCACCAACTCTTGAGTGCTTTTTTATTTTTTTTGTTTTATTTTATTTTTTTAAGAGAGAGGGACAGTGAGAGAGACAAAGAGAGAGAGAAACAACTTTATTTAGTTTTTCACATGGCCTTAGTTGCTCCAACACTCAGTTGTGTACGCGGTGCTGGGGTTTGAACCCAGCTCCCCAAACCGCTGAGCCACTGCTTCAGCCCCTCTTGAGTGCTTTTAAAGGTATTTCTAGACATGTTACTCCTTGGTATGCAGTCGAGAATGCATTTTTTTTCCTGCTATTGTTTTAACTGATAATGACCTTCAGATAGGAAAATTATGGACTTCTGTCTTAAATTTAGTGCCGTATTAAATTACATTTATTCTAATAGTTTTTTCAGTTGATTATATATTTTTAGATAGATAATTATATCATCTGCGTAATGATACTATGGTATTAGGAAATGAATAAACAGAATATGGGGGTAGAGAAAATAGTGTAGAATAGAAACATTTTGAGCAGGAATCATTGGTTCATAATTTTAATATGAATGCTTCTAATCTTTCACATTTTAAGTAAGACATTTGTGATGTATTTCTGTATTATAGCCTTTGTCAATTTCAATAAGTTCTTTCTATATCTATTGTACTGGAATGAGTGCTTCATTTACAAAGTGCTTTTGAAATTTGGCAAGCTCATTTTATTTCATTTGTAATATTTTGTTATATAGTCAATTTCATAAAATTTCCTAATATTAAATCATTTTTTCATTATTTAGTTAATCATAATTGAATTATGTACAGTTCTCTCTAATGCACTGTAGAATTTAATTTGCTAAAGCTTTATTTAGGATTTTCATGAATTGTTTTGATCAGTAGGATTTTTAGTTAGTCTCTTTATGAGGACAGGCATCAGAATAATGTTTTCCTCAGGGAGTGAATTTGGAAAGCTCTTACAGTTTTTTATGTTTTGGAACAATCTTAATAATATAGGGAGTGTGGTGGCATCTCCCTGCCTCCTAGTATTGAGGGTGGAGCCAAGGCACGCTCTACTGATGAGCTACATCACCTGCCCTTTTCCTTTTTTCTTTTTGAGATAAATTCTCACTAAGTTGCCAATGCTGGCCTTGACATTGCAATCCTGATGCTTCAGCCTCCCGAATTGTTGGGATTATAGGGATGCACCACCATGCCTGGCAGGGATTATGTTTTTTGTTTTTTTAAATTGGTGGAAATGTTCTTGAAAGCCACTTAAGATGTATGTATTTTTGCAGGAATAGAAATTTGACCAATTTTTAAATTTCTTCTCTAAGTGTTAATCTATTGAGCTTTCTGCTTCCTTTTTTTTGTTGTTGTTATTAGTAGTTTGTGTTTTCTTTGAAAATAGTCTCTTCTGCATACATTTTCAGATTTCTTTGTATATACCTGTATGCATCCCTTTTTTTATTCAAGAATTTTTCCATATCTGTGCCCATTTGTGTGTTCTCATTTTTCCTTTCCTTTCCTTTTCTTTTTCTTCTTTCTTTTTTCTTTTTGTACTGGAGATTGAATCCAGGGGTACTTTATCACTGAGCCATATTCTCAACCTTTTTTATTTTATTTTCTTTTGAGACATGGTCTCACTAAGTTGCTTGGGGCCTCTCTAATTTGCTGAGGCTGGCTTTGAACTTGGGATCCTCCTGGCTAAACCTCCAGAACTTCTGGGATTAACGGATGTGTGCTACCTCGCTCACCTTGTGCTTTTTCATTCTTATTGTGTGACAGGACCCAAATCTCTGGAAAGTAAGTCTACCCACTGTCCTGAGAAGGTGGAGTGGGCTATCATTGTTGAAGCACCATTTTGGGGAACTGAGGTATGTGAAAGGCTTTTGTAAGGAAGGAAAAGGGGGTACAATGGGACACTGGCAGAAAGGCTACACGTTGAGTGGGGTCTTTGTCATCCATGGCTTGTGTCCCTTTTTTTGCCCATTATGACAGGAACATCAAAATCAACCTTGGCCTTCTGGGCTAGTTCCTGTAGTTCTTTAGACAAACGTATTACTCTTTTGCAAGTTAAATCTCACAGCAATTTACATGTTTGTGTTAGTTAACGCATTAAGTACAGAATAAGGAAGGATGGTAAACAGTGATATTCTCTAAAATTCATCAGATAATCTGGGTTTTGTAAATCTGGGTTATTTAAAAATTAACATTTTAATCATTAAATATGGTTTTTAATTTGGAATTTAGAAATGCTGGGCAAAGGGAGGGGAATTAAAAGTGATTCTGCAAAGGACAATTCCCAATGGAGTGACCCCTGTTACAACTGCTTTTTCTAATGTGTATTTTCTTTCTTTTTTAGTTAATCATGTGGTTAGTAATGTGATTATATTTGTAAAAGACATATATAATTGATCTTTTCAAAGAAAGAGCTTTATTTAAATATTTTTCTATATCATTCATTTATCTCTTTACTCTTAATTATTTTTGCTTAGGTTAGGGTTATTTTGTAATTCTCCTTAACTTCTTGGCTGAATATTTAATTTCTTTTTAACTTTTATTTTCTAACAAATTAATTTATATTTATCCATTTTCCTTTTAATTTGCAACCCACAGTTTTTGGGGGTCTTAGTGCCTCTGTTTTAGTAATTTCTGAACCTTAGTTTTCTGTTTTACCTAAGAATTATGTATATCTGATGTAAAATTTGCAAATGATTGAGTTTAACTTTTATTGCATTGTGATGAGAAAAATGTGGTTCATAGGACTTGTAATTACTATTGGGAAGAACGTCTTTATATTTTTCAGGAACTAGTACATTTTTAAGGCTTATACCTGTTTATTGGACTTTTGAAGAGCAAGTAGAAAGCTAGAAAATTAAGATGGGAAAATTGTGTTGGGAGAGATGAGTTTAATATTGAAACGTTTTGTCTAGGATGTCTCTTAAACATGGAGCTGTTGAGCAAGCAGTGGATATACAAATCAAAGCACAATTTGGAGATCTGGCCTGGAGATAAATTTGGGAGCCATTAGCCTATTGAAGTCACTTTAAATTGCAAGATTAACTCAGACAAACCAAGAAGGGAAGAGGATCAAGACTGAGCCTTGAGTTTCTCCAACATTAAGAGGAGATTAGAAAGAAACTACCACCAAAGGAAGGGGAAAACTCAGAAACTGTGTTGGTATAGAAGCCTACTGAGGAAAGATTACCAAGGGGAAAGAAATCAGGTGCTTCTGCTGCTGCAGATGGGCCAAATAACAAGGGCACTGAACAATGACCACTGGCTTTAGCATTGGAGGGTTCAGTGGGGCCTCCATGATGGGATATTGTCTTGCTTCACGCTTGGCTGCTTCTGGGTACTTTGCTTTTTACTCTTATATTAAGTGTATTGAATAGGAGTTAGTAAATGTATTAGAATGCTTGAGCTGCCATAACAAATGTGACTGACTGAATGGTTTGAGCAACATTAACTTGTTTTTTTTTTAATTCTCACAGTTCTGGAGGCTGGAATTCCAAGGTAAGGCTCTGACCAATTCAGTTTCTGGTGAGGGCTCTCTCCTGACTTGCAGACAACCACCTTCTTGTGTCTCCTTACATGGCATTTCCTTGGTTAATGCCCCCCAGGAGAGAAAATGTGAGCGTGCTGGTATCTCTGCTTAGAGGAAATTAAGGGTTCCACTGTTATGACCTAGTTTAACCTTAACTACTTCCTTGGAGGCCCATGGCCAGGTACAATTACATGGGATATGAATGTGTATGTGTGTGTGTGGGTGGGTGGGTGTCTAGGGCTTTAATATATGCATTTTAGGGGATATAAACATTTAGTCAATAGCAAAAAATGATGGTCTGTGGGTCAGTTCTGGCTTACTTACTACCTATTTTTGTAAATCAAGTTTTATTGGATCACGACCATGCTGATTAGTTTATGTATTGTGTTGGCTACCTTTGCACTATAATGGTAAAGTTGAGTAGTTGCTATAGAGACCATATAACTCAAAGTCTGAAATATTTACTATTTGGCCCTTCATAGAAAAGACTTGCCAACCCCTTCACACATATTAGTTCTTTCCTCTGAGACTAAATTATATTTTCTTTTAAACTCCTGTGGTTTTTATTTTCTGATACAGTGATCTGACTCTTTTAATTCATTATCATATGTTATTTTTTAAGTGAGGTTATCTTGCTCCTCAATTACATTAAGACCTCTTCAAAGGCAGAGACTTCACATTATTTTTCTTTGTTTCTACCCGTGTTGTACACAGAAGAAGAGGTAAAATAAATATTCATTAATTTATTTATGTTATATATTTGTAGAATTAATTTCTTGCTCTGCCTACAATGTCTAAAAGCTTCCTTTATCCACAGCTTCTGGAAGGAGCATGTAATTATAGCCAGGATAGCACCTATTCAGATTCTGTCTTGAGAGTTGAAAGTAAGTCACCAAGTGGTTGCCGTTGCCATTCTGTGGGAGAATTGCATCAAAAACACTACTTCTAGGGGTTAATGTGATTCTGGCTTTCATGTAGATACTGATTGTTAGGCATTTAGTACTGCAAATGCTAGGGTAATGGGGGCACCAGATAAGTTTGATGGATAGCACTGCTTTGGCTCTTTCTAGAAACTGTGCTGCTCAGTGGAGCAGTATGACAGAACTCATGTCACACTTCTCAGTCATTCCCCACTGTGGCTATATAAACAATGCATGGACTCCCAGCCAAGACCAACAGCCCTCACTGCTGGTCAGCCAGTGAACAATCAGAATCCCTCCTGAGAACTGGAATTAAGAAAAAGAGAACTGGTGTGAATGTTTGGTTCTGAAACCTGGATCTTTAAGCTCATTCAGGCTCAGGGACAAGGATGTAACTATTGGGCCATCCATAGGAAAAGAAACTTGTCAAGAGAGAGAAAAATGAAAGTGTCAGGAAATGATAATAATGGTGCTAAAAATGGTAAAGAAGGTGCAGAGATACCATGGGACAAAGGCAGAGATAAGAAGGACAAGAGAGAAGAAAAAACTTTGCAGAGACATGGAGAGTCACCTCTGTGCCCCACATTTCACTTTCTAACACCTATCCCCAGGAGGACACATATTTGACTCTGGAGTCCACCTTCAGTAACAGATATCACCTCTGCTCTCTAGAGGCTTACAATACTGAACAGTACTCTGAGGAACAACCATATATAGAAGGTTGAGGCACTGATTGCAGAAGGGTAAGTAGAGATGAAACCAATATGTTGGAAATGATATTCCATTTTATTTGCTGTCTTTAGAAAGCATGACATTCTTACATCCTCTGAGCAAGTCCCTCTTTCTTGATCTAGCATGAGAGAATTTATGTTGATTTAAAAAGCCTTGTCAACTATTGAGATACACTTCCAAAGCTTGGTGGAACAGATTCATCAGTTCCTAGATCTTTGGGGAATAAGATCAGAATTGACAGGGAACCTATTAATTTGCAGAAGAGATTGGAAACATGGACAATGAAGAGTAGTGCTGTTATGCAGGAGAAATAACAACAACCTTTCAAAATTGAACAATGGCTACATAAATATGGAAGAAGGAGTAGAAATGGTGGAACAGCAACTGGATCTTTGAAAAATGTGGAATTGTGTGGTTTAAAAAGTAAAATTAGTTCAGTGATAAACACAACCAGAGCATAGTAATAATAGAGAAAATGCTTCCTTTATATTTATCATTGTCAAATTCAAACACACAAAATGTAGTATTGGTAAATACATAGTTGCCTATGGCATTCTTCTATAAAACATGATTTGTTCTCCTGTGTCTTCTAGGCTAAAGGAGAAAACATTCTGATTAGCCTCTATATAAAAAAGACTTGAATATTTAATGCAGAAACTGAAGTATAAATAAAGCATTGTAACACTTTAGAAGAACAGATTTGGTTAACTTTTAAATTACTGTCAGGATCTCAGATACACACATACACACACACACACACACACATTAAAGATAGAGGAACAGTGAGAGAGAGAGAGAATCAACTTTATTTAGTTTTTCATGTGGCTTTGGTTGCTCTGACACTTTGTTGTGTTCGTGGTGCTGGGGTTTAAACCCAGGTCTTGTTTTTTTTTCTCCCACATTTATTAGAAGTATCTAGCGATACAGGATACAGATGAGGGGGAAACATTGTCAAAACTGTAGCAATCAATGTGTATAAACTTTGTTAACCAGGGGTAATGCTAACACATAGATAAGCTACTATGGGTTTCATCTATTGCAGTTTCCCCCAGAAGAACTCATGTGTTAAATGGGTATCTAGTGTAGGAATAACATCGGCTTCTGGGATGGTTCCC
>PVKS010020818.1:0-36274 GCA_004027875.1 Aplodontia rufa
CGCCTCCAGGTATCCTAGGCAATGATCCCCCTGTTGCGTTAAGAATCATACAATTTGAAATTATTATTAGCTTAGCCATCTAACATACTGCTTCCCCATGTATTCTAGCTTCCACAATGAGAGAAACCATTCGGCCCTTGAGTCTCTGAGATTAGGATACTTCACTGAGCATAATTGTTTCCATCTCCATCCATTTGGCTGCAAAAGGCATAATATCATCTTCTCTAATGGCTGAGTAGTATTCCATAGCATATATGTACCAAAGTTTTTGCATCCACTCATCAAGTGAGGGGCATCTGGGTTGGTTCCATAGTCTAGCTATAGTAATTTGAGTAGCTATAAACATTGATGAAGCCACATCACTATAATATGCTGATTCTAACTCTTTTGGGAAAATACCCAGGAGTGGGATAGCTGGGTCATAAGGTGGTTCCATTCCTAAATTTTGAGGATTCTCCACATTGCATTCCAGAGTGGCTGAACTAGTTTGCAGTCCCACCAGCAGTGTGATAGTGTTCCTCTTTTCCCACAGCCCCTCCAGCATCTGTTGTTGTTCCAATTTTTCATTTTTGCCACTCTAACAGGAGCGAGGTGGTATCAATGAGATCATTGAAGTTTTGATTTGCATTTCCCTTATAGCTAATGATATAGAGCATTTTCTCATAATTGTATGGGCTTTCTGGACTTCCTCTGGTGAGAAGTTTCTTTTTAAATCTGTAGCCCATTTATTGATTGGATTATTTGTGATTTTGGTGTTTAGTTTCTTTAGTTCTTTGTATATTCTGGATATTAGCCCTCTGTCCGAGGTGTAGCAGGCAAAGGTTTTCTCCCATTCTGTAGGTTCTCTCTTGATGCTCTTGACTAGATCTTTAGCTGTGCAAAAACTTTTTAGTTTTAATTGCATCCCATTCATTTATTCTTGACTTTACTGCTTGAGCCATGGGAGTTTTGTTAAAGAAGGCACCACCGACTCCTATGTCCTGTAGTGTTGACCCTACTTCTTTTTCTAGTAAGTTTAAAGTTGTTGGCTTAATATCCAGCTCTTTGACCCATTTTGATTTAATTTTTGTGTAGGGGGAAAGATAAGGATCCAGCTTCACTTGTCTACACATGGCTGTCCAATTTGTCCAACACCATTTGTTGAACAGGCTATCTTTCTTCCACACTATGCTTTTGCCCCCTTTATCAAATATCAAATAGTTAAAGATATGGGGGGGTTGTCTCAGGATCTTCTATTCTGTTCCAGTGGTCTTTGGTTCTTTTTTGATACCAATACCATGCTGTTTTTGCTTCTACAGCTCTGTAATATAATTTCAGGTCAGGGGTTGAGATACCCCCTACTTCTTCCTTCCTGTAGAGTAATGTTTTGGCTAATCTGGGTCTCCTGTTATTCATTTATAAAAATTTTAGTATTAGATAAAATATTGGGCTGGAGTGGGGGCTCAGTGGTTACAGTGATTGCCAGACATGCGCCAAGTACACGGGTTCAAACCCCAGCACCACGTACACAACAAAGTGTTGGAGCAATTGATTCTTTCTCTCTCATTGTCCCTCTCTCTCTTAAATATATATATATATATATATATATATATATATATATATATATATATTCCTCTACTCTAATTTTATATATATATATATAATTAGATGAAACATGTATTCCAGGGATGAAGTGAACTCACATTATATTATCTTTTCTACATTTTGAAGTATTCAGTTTGCCCATATTTTGTTTAAGTTTTTGCACCTATGCTCATAAGTGAGGTTGTTCTGTAATCTTCATTCTTTGTACAATCCATATCTAGTTAGGTATCAAGGTCACACAAGCCTCAGAGAGTGAGTCAAGTATTTCTTTTTATATTCTTTGGAATTCTTGTATTAAATTGGAATTATTATTTGTTTCTTGAAAGCTTAGTAAAATTTTCTTGTAGGCATGGTTATTGTTTTATTTTTAAACACTGTCTTAATTTTTTGTTTTTAAATAATTTCAGCTTATAAAAAGTTGCAAGTATACTACAAAGAACTTCCGTATAACCTCCATCCAGATTGTCCAATTGTTATCATTCTATCAAATTCACCTTATTATTTGCTATATATATTTTGGGGGGGGTTACAGGGAACTGAACCACTGACCTACATCCCCAGGTATATTATATTATATTATATTGTTATATTATATTATAATTATTTTTTAAAATTTTGACACAGGGTCTTGCTAAGTTGCTGAGGCTGGCCTTAAACTTGCAAGCCTCCTGCCCCTATCTCCTGAGGCACTGGAATTGAATAAACCAGTGCCTGGTTTATTCTCTCTAAATATACATTTTTTATAAGCAATTTAAGAACAAATTGCAGACATGAAGTTCTATTTCCTCTTAACATTTCAGTTTATGTTTCCTAAAAACAAAAACACTCTCTTACTTAACTACATATAATAATAAGAAGAAATTGATAAATATTATATTTTTGTTCATGTGCAAAACCTGTTTAAACTTCATCAAGACTTTCAATATCATTTATAGATCTAAGGACAACCCAAAGTCAAAACTGCACATAGCCATTATTTCTTCTTGGTCTTTTTGATCTGAAATAATTCCTCAGTCTTTTGAACCTTTCGTAACCTTGACTTTTCTTTCTTTCTATCTTTCTTTCTTTCTTTTTTTAAGGGAGAGTGAGAGAGAAAGGGAGAATCAATTTTATTTATTTTTCTATCTGGCCTTTACTTCTCTGACAGTTGTGCGTGTGGTGCTAGGGTTTGAACCCTGGTCCTCTCCCATGCCAAGCTCTTAAACCGCTGAGCCACAGCTCCAGCCCCTCAACCTTGACACTTTTTCAAAGAACAGTCTAGTTACTTTGTAGAGTATCTCTGAATCTGGCTTGCATAATGATTCCTTGTAAGTAGATTTAAGCACTCACTGTTCACAAGAAACACAGTGTTGCTGTGTTCTCCATGTCTCACATTAGAAAGCACATTTCTTCTTTAAATTTTTTTTTTATTAAAGAGTTTAGTTATTGTACAATCACAAATGGATATAAAGGGGGCTGGAGCGGTGGCTTGGCACTTACGGTGCTTGCCTGGCATGCACCGTACAAACCCCAGCACCAAGTACACAATGAAATGTCTGAGGAATGAAAATCACATGAAAAACTAAATAAAAATTGCTTTTCTCTTTCCCTCTTTCTCTCACTATCCCCTCTTTCTTTAAAAAATAAAACAATAAATAAGTGCATATAAAGTAACAGTATGATATATATTTGTTCCTAAACCAACATTACCCCTACATTCCCCACACCCCAGTCTCTTGATTCTTCTATGTTTTGCCTCTATAAGTAATATAAATGTTTAGACTGTGAATTTTCCAGAATTAAATGATTTCGTAAGTATTATTTGGATTCTCGGGGTGGGGGGTAAAGAATATGCTATATCGTTGATTGTCTCCCTAGATCCCTCCCTACCCCTTCCCTTTTCCCCCTCAGTTCCTCCTGACACCTGTCTATAGTTCCCCTAGATTATGCATTGCTACGCCTTTTCGGGGTCTGATACATGTGTTTGACAACCTTTCACCCAAGCCAGGGTTTTGCTCTAGCCTCTACAAATGGAAAACATTCAGCCCCTGAGTCTCTGGGTTTGGCTAACTTCCCTCTGTATGATTTCTCCCATTGTCATCCATTTACAGGTTAATATTGTTATTTCTAATAGCTGAGTAGAAATATATGTATATATATATCTCAGAGCTTTTGGGTCCATTCATCCAGTGAGGGGCATCTGGGTTGGTTCCATAATTTGACTCTTGCAAATTGAGCTGCTATGAACAAAGATTTTGCTGTGTCACTGTAATATGCTGATTCTAACTCCTCTGGGGAAATACCCAGGAATAGCTGGGTCATATGGTGATCCAGCCCTAATTTTTTGAGGAATCTCCACACTGTTTTACAGTTGTACCAGTCTGCCGTTCCACCAACAATATGCTAGTGTTCTTATCTCCCCACAACCCCTCCAGCATCTGTTAATGTTTGTATTCTTCATCTTTGCCAATCTGACTGAAGTGAGGTGAAATCTAAACGTAGTTTTATTTTTTTTTTAAAGAGAGGGACAATGAGAGAGACAGAGAAAGAGAGAAACAACTTTATTTAGTTTTTCACATGGCCTTCGTTGCTCCAACACTTAGTTGTGTATGCGGTGCTGGGGTTTGAACCTGGGTCTTTGTGCTTGCCAGGCAAGCGACGAAACCGCTGAGCCACCGCTCCAGCCCCTAAATGTAGTTTTTTTAATTAAGAAATTTAGTTATTATGAAATAAAAATGCATCCAAAGTAATATTGTGATATGCATATATTCTTAAATCAGATTTACCCCCTATATCCCTCTCTATCCCTCCCTTTCCCCTCCTCCACCTGCTCCCTCCCCTCTCCTTCCTGATATGTATCTATGATTGCCCTAGATTATTTGTTGCTAGCCTTTGCTGGGTCTAATACATGAGGCTGACCACCTTTCACACAAGCCTGGGTTTAGCTTCAGTCTCCACAAATGAATGAAAACATTTGACCCTTGACTCTCTGGGTTTGGATAACTTCGCTCAATATGATTTCTTCCATTACCAACCGTTTACCTTCAAAGGCTGCAATATCATTGTTTCAATTACTGAGTAGAACTCCATGGTGTACATATATACATATATATGTATGTATGTGTGTGTGTGTATATACACACACACACACATACATACATATATTACAGTTTTTGGATCCATTCATCCAGTGAGGGGCATTTGGATTGGTTCCATAATTTAATTATTGTAAATTGAGCTGCTACGAACATAGATTGTGCTGTGTTGCTGTAATGTGTTGATTCTAAATCCCCTGGAAAAATACCCAAAAAGGGATAGCTGCATCATATGGTGAGTCCATCCCTAATTTTTTTTTTTTTAAGAGAGAAGGACAGTGACAGAGAGAGAGAGAAAGAGAGAATCCATTTGTATTGAGTCTTTTACATGACTTCGTTGCTCTGACAGTTGTGTACAAGGGTGCTGGGGTTTGAACCCGTATACTCGCGCATCCTGGGCAAGCGTGGTAACCACTGAGCCACCACTCCAGCCCCCATCCCAAATTTTTTGAGGAGTCTCCACACTACTTTCCAGAGGGGCTATACTAGTCTGCAGTTCCACCAACAGTGTGCTAGTGTTCCTATCTCCCCACAACCCCTCCAGCATGTAATTGTTTATATTCTCCATTTTTGCTAATCTGACCGGAGTGAGGTGATATCTTAATGTAGTTTTGATTTGCATTTCTCTAATGACTAGTGATTTAGAACACTTTCTCATGTATTCATTATAGAAAACATTTCTTTTATTGTGGTAGGGGGCCCTCTCAAAGATGTGATAGGGCACCCCCTAAATGTAGTGGGAGACTCCCTCCCTGGTAGGAGACCCTCTCTTTTTGGGAAACTTTACATTTTAGGTTTCTCTTGGTTAAGTCAATGATGAACATTGGGGAAATCCTTTGTCTGCAGTTTTCTCCTTCCTTCTAGAGCTCAGAGATCTGTTAGAGCTCAGAAATTTATGAGCACGTGCAGAGGCATGTGTGTATGTGTGTGTGTGTGTGTGTGTGTGTGTGTGTGTGTGTGAGTATAAGGCATTTTAACAGGCCTTTCTTTCTTTCCTCCCTCACCCTCTGGATATGGCTTGTGTTCCCTGCTAATCATTGTTTTTATGACTTCCTTTTGTAACCAATCAGTATGTATTAAAAACTAAATATATGATGTAACCTCCTAAACAGTATAAATAGATAAAATTCCCATTCCACAGTGTCTGGAAAGTGACAGGTGTTATGCACTCTGGACCATGTTGCAACATTAATTAATAAACCTGTAACTCTATATCATCTAATAAATAATAAATAAATAAATAAAAAGGGGCTAGGGATGTTGCTCAGGGTGTTAAACACCCCTGGGTTCAATCCCCAGAAAGAAACTGATAATAACTTCTGAAAAAATAAAAAAATAAAAAATGAAAGTATATGAAAAAAAATAGTAAACCTGCTTCCTGGAAATTCCTCCAGTGCTCCTGCCTCATCTCTCCCATTTCATCACCACTTGGGTAAGATCATGTCTGTTGGTGCTAGAGCGGTGGCTCAGTGGTTACAGCACTTGCCTAGCATGCAAAAATACGCATGTTCAAACCCCAGCACCACGTATTCAACGAAGTGTCAGAGGAATAAAAGCCACATGAAAAGCTAAATAAAATTGATTCTTTCTCTGTTTCTCTTTCTCTCTCTTCCACTGTCCCTCTTTAAAAAAAAAATCATATTTCTTGGGGCTGTTTTTGTGAGTTCCTTTATATAAATAGTCTAGTCCTCATCCAAATTTCAGCCACAAATTTTAGGATTTATGGATAATTTTTGTCTGAATCTTTTTATTGCTGTTTTGGGAGTTGCCCATGGGTGAATTTCTAATTCTCTTTTTTCTAATTCTCATTCCTTCTATACTTGTCACCACATCACTAAAAGGTAGAGCTTTATCTTCTCTAATTCTCATGTACTCATTTATTTTATTCACAATGGATTCATTGACTCCCTTTTTTTCAACAGCTAATAATCTGATACAACAGTTTATAGAAATCAAGATTATTTTTATAGCACAAATTATTTCAGATTTGATAGCATGAACCCTCAAATATGGATTTTATGTCCCTTTTTTCCCCCTCTTTAAAATTTATTTTAATGGTTCTCAGAATTTGTGACAGATTAGCCAGGTGTGGTGGCACACATCTATAATCCCAAGCACTTTAGGAGACTGAGGCAGGAGGATCACAAGTTCAAGGCCAGCCTCAGCACCTTAGCCAGGCCCTAAACAACTTAGTAAGAACTTGTCTTAAAATTAAAAAGGATGGGCTGGAGCAGCAGTTCAGTGGTTACGGTGCTTGCCTGGCTTGCACGAGGACAGAATCTGAACCCCAGCACCACATAGCATAACGTAGCGTCGCAGCAAGGAAAGCCAGGTGAAGAACTACATAAAGTTTATTCTCTTTCTCTCTTTCTCACTGTCCTCCTCTCTCTCTAAAAAAAGGGGGAGGGGTTGGGGATGTAGCTCAGTAGGAGAGCACCTCTGGGTTCAATCCTCAGGACAAAAAAAAAATAATTTGTGACAGATTTTTTTTTTTAAAGAGAGAGAATGACAGTGAGAGAGAGAGAGAGAGAGAGAGAGATTCAATTTTAATTCATTTTTCATGTGGCTTTTGTTGCTCTGACACTCCATTGTGTATGTGGTGCTGGGGTTCTAACCTGCATCCTTGCTCGTGCCAGACAAGCATTGAGCCACCACTCTAGCCCCACATTGATGAGTCTTTACCACTAAACCTAAATGGCCGAGTGAGACGAACAGCTGTGAGCTAGTTCTACCACTGTTTGAGACAGGGCTGGAAGGCATTAGGTATAATACTCATTTATACTTCTGAGCTTCCTAGGCAGATGTGGTGACCTTGCCAACTCCAAAAGCCTTGTCTACGCTTTGATATCACCCACAGCAACTATCATATCATGAACAACACAATGACCTAGAGGACAGTAAGAGAAACTCCAAACATACATGGGTTTCCCGCAGCCATGTCAATGAGGGCAGCATCACCAGATTTCAAGAATTCAAGGTCATCTTCCCGCTGAAGAGAACCATGATCATACTTTTCTTTTAGCTCAGGAAACTTGCAAACAATGTGAGCTGTGAGGCAAACCAGTATGGGAACAAGCCAGCGTTGGATGGCTCAGGGTGTTCACCTGAGTGGGAAAGTCAGCAACTTCCTTCAATGGGTCGTTTTTTGCTGTCACCAGCAATGTTGACACAATGAACATATTTGACAGACATTCTTGACATTGAAGCCCACATCCCCAGGAAAAAGCTTCATGGTGCATTTCAATAGATTTTACTTCAGTTGTGGCTTTGACTGGAACCAGGGTGACTACCACGTTGGGTTTGAGATCACCAGGCTGCACCCACAGGGACAGTGCTAATAACACCACATTTTTAGACACCTTGGAGAGGCGTGGGTTAGGGCTTTTCAGATGGAATTGGTGATAGCATGTAATCCAGAGCTTCCAGCAGTGTGGTTCCACTGGCATTGCTATTTTTAATGGGAGATTTACCATCGCTGGAACCAAGGCATGTTAGTTAGCACTTGGCTCAGCATGTGATCACCATTCCAAACAGAAATGGGTACAGTGCTACTACTGTGTTGAGTTGTAGCAAATTTTCTTAATGTAAGTGCTGACTTACTCAATGATTTTTTGTGGGGGGCGGGTATCTCTTTTGGCTGTAGGGCAGCTCAGTTGAACCCATTTGGTGAATACCTACAATTGTGTTTCACACACAATGTGTAAGCCAGAAGGCATGCTCATGGGTCTGACCATTCTTGGAGATATCAGCTTTAAATTATGGACAGCAGCCTGAGATGCGGCTGTAATCATGTCATTGATTAAATCAATGCATCTATGATATTCACATAATACTTGCAGGTCTCAGCTTCCACAGGAAGATGTCAGTGGTGATATCACACTCACACTCAGCTACTTGGAGAACAGGAAGGGGGAAATCAAGGAGAATAAAGCGTAGTGAACAAAACCTAAAGAAATCTTCATCCTCAAAATCTAAGTGGTCCAACTGATAACTCAAGACCAGACCCTTGCTGTTTCTGATAAGAATCATGACATTACCTGTAAGATCATGCTTTCTGGGCTGGAGTGGTGGCTTGGCAGTTACAGCGCTTGCCTGGCATGTGCAAGTACACAGGTTCAAACCCCAGCACCCATGTACACAACTAAGTGTCAGAGCAACGAAAGCCATGTGAAAAACTCAATAAAAATTGATTCTCTCTCTCTCTTTCTCTCTCTCTCACTGTCCTTCTCTCTTAAAAAAAAAAAAAAAAAAAGAAAAAAAGATCATGTTTCCCCCATCTCTTGTATGGAGCAGATCCAGTCTCAGCTGTGTCCATACATCAAAAGCCCAAAATCTGGAAAACAATCCTGGGTATAAAATCTTGACCAATTTATTTTCTGACTTGAAAGAAACAACTACCTGGGGAGCTTGGAAATGTTCTATCAACTAACCAGGTTTTCACAAAATTCCTGTGGAACAGAGACCAAGGAAAGAATTAATTATTCATTAATTGTATTTTTTCCCTTTAAAGATAGTCTTTTCATGGAAATCCTTCAATAGTTTCCTACTACAGAGTAAAAGCCAAAGGCCTTTCAATGATCTACAAGTTTCTAAGTATTTGAACTTTAAAATTTGCCACTGAGCAATACAAGACCCCATCTGTGGTAACCAGTGTTGGGGCTTCAGGCCCAGATTTGTGGTTGTAGAAATTTGCTTTTGTCCATAGCTCAGGGTTAAGCAGACCGACTTATGTTGACTGTAACCACATCTGTATGTTAATTTACAATGGAAAGGGTACAACTTTCTAGTAAAGGAGATAAGACTGTGTTAGTTCTTCACCACTGTGACCAAAATACCTGACCAGAACAACTTTGAGGAGGAAATGTTATCACTTCCTTCCTCCAGTCATATCTGACCTGCCTATAGTTCCCACCCAGTAATCCACTCAAATTATTAACCCATCAAACAGGCCAATTCTAGTTCTCCTAATCTGGAAGGATGGAATCAGTGTGGGCTGTAGGGAGTAGCAAGGTCACCCAAGACACTTTTGATGGGAAGAATACATCAAAAGGGGAATTCAGTACAATCAAACTTCAAAATGCATCCACTCTAGGGCTGGAGCGATGGCTCCGTGGTTACAGAGCTTGCCTGGCATTCGTGAGGACACGGGTTTGAACCCCAGCACCACGTATACAGCGAAGTGTTAGAGCAACGAAAGTCACATGGCAAACTAAATAAACCTGATTCTCTTTCTCTCTCTCTCTCTCACTATTCTTCTCTCTTTAAAAAAAAAAAAAAAATGCATGCCGGGCAGGGTGGCCCATGCCTGTAATCCTGGCAGCCTGGGAGGCTGAGGTAGGAGGATTGCAAGTTCAAAGCCAGCCTCAGCAACTTGGCGAGGCCCTAAGCAACTTAGTGAGACCCTGCCTCAAAATAAAAAATAAAAAAATTAAACTTAAAATTAAAAAAAAAGGGCTGGGGATGTGGCTCAGTGGTTAAGCACCCCTGGATTCAATCCCTAGTTAAAAAAAGAAAAAGGCATGCACTCTTTGATATATTAAGTTCACTATTAGGAGTATGGTATAGCTTCTGCTTATGTAATATATAGCCGAGGATATTCATTGTAGCAGTGTTTAGAAACAGTATTACTGTCTACACTTGGTAACTCGAATATCAGCTAATAAAAAATAATGAGTTTTGACCTAAAAAGAGAGGTGATGACTCTCAAGGTGGTTTTAAAAATTCAACCACCCTGAATTAGAGAGGCTCTAGAGCGTCACCCCTATATAGTCTGGGAAGGACATGTAAGAAATGGTAATTGTGGGAAGCTGTGGACAAACTCCTTTCCTACCACTCAGGAAAACACACCAGCTCAAGGATCAGAGAATGAAAATCTGCTTAGCCATTGCCTATGATAGACACTAAAGTAAAATTTTTTGGCATCCCTCTCTCTGTCTCTTTCTTTTTTTTTTTTTTTTTTTTTTTTTTTAGTACTAAGGATTGAACCTGGGAGTGCACAACCATGGAGCCACACCCCAGTATATTTTTAAATTTTGAGATAAGCTTAGGGCCTCTGTAAGTTGCTGAGCCTGGCTTCCAACTTTCGATCCTCGTGCCTAAACCTCCCCAGCTGCTGAGATTACAGGCGTGTGCCATAACACACTGTGGTCCCTGTCTCTTCACATCCAGAAATTTCCACCTTAAACAATGAAAAGAATTTCAGATAGTGAGATTAGATTAAGAGACCAGTCTGGGGAGTCAGATTGTCTGTTTGGAATCCAGCTCCACTGCTTTGAGATTGTGCAACCTTGGGAGTGTTATTCTCATCTGAAAAATTAGGATCAGGAGTGGTGCATGTTTATGTTCAGAGAGTTGTAGGGGATTTGAATGAGTTAGTATACAACAGAAATTTAGTTTCTTTCTTTTTAAAGATAGAGGGGGAGAGAGAGAAAGAGATCGATTTTATTTACTTATTCATGTGGTTTTTGTTTCTCCAACACTTAGTTGTGTGTAGGGCAGAGATTTGAACCCCGGTCCTTGCACATACCAGGCAATCACTTTAACTGCTGAGCCACTGCTCTAGTCCCTAGTTTCTGACACATGGTAATCACTGGAAAAAATGTAAACTATTATTATTGGCATTACTAGACCTATGGAGAGAGGGAAAGCAGCCTCTAACCCTGGCAAATTTAAGACAAAGACACTTGCCTTTTATTGTATAAATACTAGTAATGTCTGACTTAAAAAAAAAAAAAAGTTCATGATTTCCTTCAAGAAAAAAAAAAGGAAGGGAGGGATAAGGGAGGGTAATTGGGGGGGGGGCACTCCTGGGGATAATTGCAATGTCCAGAATATATACACATCTTATACACATTTTATATTGTTTTGTTAAAATCTTGTAAGGTGGCCCAAAAATAAAAAAAAATTAAAAAAAAAATAAAGAGAGGGATAGAGAGTAAAAAAAAAAAAAAAAAAAAAAAAAAAGAAAAAGAAAAAAGAAAAAAAAAGGTCTGCTGAATTAAAAAGAAAGAAAGAAATCCAGGTCATGGTATGCTCCAATGGACTATCCAGCTCCACCTCATGGTATACTGGGGCAGATCATTCATTCATTCATTCATTCATGATCAAGGCCAGTTTCCCTCTTCCCTCCCTGGAACTGATTAAATCCACCTAAATTTACCATGCATATTAACCCCTCCTTCAATAATTCTTTCTTAAAACACAATATGAATGATTAAATTTGACCTTTCTTAGTTAAAACCACTTCAGACCACACTGTCCTGAGATTTCATCCAGTGATCTTATCTGGATTTTGACTGCCCAGAGCTCCAAACCCACCTTTACAGCCAGTTTTAGCCTGGGTTCATCTCACTTGGTCTCTGGCTCTGGCTCTCCTCCCTCAGCTCCAGCCCTCATAGTGATGATCAAATTCCTTGCCTTCCTGAAAAGTTTCATCAGCTTTCTCACCTGCGTGTAGAATAAAATACTGATTAAAACTAAAATAAAATAACAGAATATTGGGTTTTTTTATTCATTTGACCTCTCTATTTAGAAAAATTTACAAAGATAGAATGCCCAATTTGATAAAGATGTTGTAAGATTATCTCTTATACCACAGGAGAAATCAGCCATCTTTTCTGGGGATAAATCAGGGCGTATGTACCAATATTTTTAATGTGTGTGACCTTTGGCGCAGTATTTCCACTTCTGGGAATTTAAGAAATATAATTCAAATATACAAAGATAAATGTACAAGGATTAAATGTAGCTTTAAATGATAATAATAGCAAATAATACTTTTCAATAAAATTCATTATCATATATATATATATAGACACTTTTATCTGTTATGGGACGTAATACAGAAGAATCAAAAGACTGGGGTATGGGTGATTATATGGTTTAGGATCAAAAGCATATCATATTATTACTTTATACACATGATTATACAACAACTTGACTTCACAATAAAAATAACAGATAATTAACTACTTATATTTAATTATACAATGTATGCACCTATTAAAATTAATATTCAGGATTTTATTTTTAGACGTGGAAAAATAAATACCTAGTATAAAAAACAATGTTATCACATGATAGATATTCAGGAAATATTGAATGATTCACTGCTCATATTATATTAGGTGAAAAGCATAGATTATGAAGCAGTATATATAGTCTTATTTTTGTTTTTGTTTTTTTCTTTTTTTTTTTTTTTAAAGAGAGAGGGACAGTGAGAGAGACAGAGAAAGAGAGAATCAACTTTAGTTAGTTTTTCACATGGCCTTAGTTGCTCCAACACTTAGTTGTGTACGTGGTGCTGGGTTTTGAACCTGGGTCCTCGTGCTCACCAGGCAAGCGCGGGAACCGCTGAGCCACCGATTCAGCCCCTGTTTTTGTTTTTCTTAAAGAAAGAGAGGGACAGTGAGAGAGGAAGAATCAACTTTATTTATTTTTTCATCTGGCCTTTATTTCTCCGACACTTACTTGTGTACATGGTGCTGGGGTTTGAACCCAAGTCCTCAACACATGCCACTGCAATCACTGAGCCCTGGCTCCAGCCCCTTATTTTTGTTCTTAAAAATCAGTACGTGTGAGGGGTTAGGGATTTAGCTCAGTGGTAGAGCGCTTGCCTAGCTTGCATGAGGCCCCAAGTTCAGTCCTCAGCCCTGAAAAAAAAAATCAGTATGTGTGGGCTGGAGCGGTGGCTCAGTGGTTATGGCACTAACCTGGCATGTGCAAGGACCCAGGTTCAAACCCCAGTACCACATACACAACTAAATAAAATTGATTCTCTCTTTCTCTCTCACTGTCCCTCTATCATTTAAAAAACAAAATCTGTGTGTATGCATGTGTGCACTTCATTGCTTTTCTAACTTTCTCTGTCCCACTATCATACTATCATCTCTCTATCTCTGCCTTACTATCTGAAAATATCCTAGAATGATACTGAAAAAACAGACAGGAGTAGAGTTTGGAGAAGGGCTCTCAGTTTCTACCGATTGCACTTTGGTATTGCGTGATTTTTTTTTTTTTATGATTAACATGTCAGTTTTAGAACTTGTTACTACTTTTAATTTTTTTAAATTTCTTACTATGATTTTAAAAGAACAAAAACATATCGTGTGGAATTAACTAATGGACATCACTTGCCTGGCTTGTGCAAGTTTGTGAGTCTGAACCCCTAGCACCACATACACAACTGTCAGAGAAACAAAGACCAGATGAAAAACTAAATAAAATTGATTGTCTCTCTCCCTGTCTCACTCTCTCACTGTCCCTCTCTCTTAAAAAATAAAATAAAATAAAATAAAATGGATTCTCTTAAAAAAAAAAGGGGGGGGGAGTATCCTGCTCCCAGGTACTCCTCCACCTTGCAGAGCCTCTGCTCTCCTTCCTTAAATAAATCCTTCTCCTTTTTTACTCTTCCCTTCAAAAAATAAAAATAAAAAAATAAAGATTCAAATGCTGAAGAGCTAGTGTTGATAAATGAGAATGAGCTCAGACCAACACCAGCCTACCTTTCCCACCCTTCCCACCTCTAACTCAAGACAGAAAAAAAATAAAGATCTAATTGACTGGGATTTAATTTCTACTCCCAGATGGAAGAGGCATTGAAAAAAATTAAATTCAATTTCATAGAAGAATTCAGTTATAGTTATTACACACCTAGGTTTGTATCTGAAATTTCTTTCTTTCTTTTTTGGTACTGAAAATTTAATCTAGGAACACTTCACAACTGAGTCACATTCCCAACTCTTTTTTTTTTTAATTTTTTTATTTTTTTTATTTTGAGACAGGATCTTACCAAGTTGTTTAGGGCCTTGCTAAATTGTTGAGGCTGACCTTGAATTTGGCAATCCTCCTGACTCAGCCTCCCAAATTGCCAGAATTACAGGCATGTGCCACCATACCCGGCTGAGACTTCTTTTAATGCATGAAAAAGACTGAAGAATATATATCAAAAGATTTGCATAGTGAATTTTTTAAAAGTCTCCATTTCTTTTCATTCCTTTTTTTTTTTTTTTTTTTTTTTTTTTTTAAATATATTATTTTCCTTTTGTAATTGGAAAAAAAAAAAACTTTTTTTTTTTTTTTTTTTTTTTTTTTTTTTTTTTTTTTTTACAATGAATCATATCACCTTTGGAATGGGAAAAAAAGAAACACTTCTGAGTATTACTTTTCTTGTTTTGCTTCTATTTATGCACTGGTTGTTTCTGAAGTGCCAGGATTGAACCCAGAGCTTGTTCTTGCTAAGCAAGCTCTTCGGCAGAGCTCCACCCAGAGACCCACCTGTTTTCCCTTTAATAACATTCTGTCAACACTCCATGGCCACTTGGCTGATTCCACTGAATATGAAGGTGCTTGTACAGTAGCTATTGGTGTCATCTAGTTTATCTTCCTTTACTATGCCTTAAATCCAGCTTTCTAGGGGATTTTTCTGTTATGCTTGTGTTTTTCCATGTGCCTATGGTGAAGGCAGTAGCAGACATTGGAGCCTGTTGTGATAGAGATGACCCCCCAAGCTGGCTTAAAGTATTCAAAGACAGCATAATATAAAGTCATTATGCAATTTCTGGGACCAAGTAGTCCGTTTATTTTGTAAGGAAAAAAAAGTTAGTGGAAGAAAATTTAATGATCGTTTCCAGAATGTTTTATGCTTTCGTTGTCTTTTATTTAATTATATGACAAGGAGAGATGTCTGGCGGAGTGAAGGTGAAACCTGTAGGTGACACAAGACTCCAGCCGAAATTCTGATCTTAACTGTGTCACTAATTCGGTGTTATCTGAGGCCTCTGAATGTTTTCTTGCAATGACCTGGCAAGCTGTCCTGCTGTTTAGAATGGGGCCCTGGATCTAGACAATGCTATTTAACAACTCTTCCTAAACTTAATATTTTTTTAAAGAGAGAGAGTATCAGCGAGAGAGTGAGAGGGAGAGAAAGAGTTTTTCATGTGGCCCTCATTGTTCTGATACTTAGTTGTGTGTGTGGTGCTGGGGTTGGCACTCATGTCCTTGTGCATGCCAGGTAAGCGCTGCAAATGCTGAGTCACTGCTCCAGCCCCAACAAAGGCCAGATGAAAAAGTTGATTCTCTTTCTCTCTCCTTTCTCTCTTAAAAAAAAAGAAAGAAAGAAAAAGAAAACCAAGACCAAAAAAAACAAAAAAAACAGGGGACTGGAGCAGTGGCCCGACAGCGGTTGTGGTGCTTGCCCAGCATGCACAAGTACAAGGATTCAAACCCCAGCACCCACGTACACAGCTAAGTGTCAGAGCAACGAAAGCCATGTGAAAAACTCAAAAAAAAATTGATTCTCTTTGTCTCTCTGTCTCTCTCTCACTGTCCTTCTCTCTTTAAACAAAAAACAAAAAACCCCACAAATTTACCATTTCCTTGGTGTTGGACATTTGCCAGACATGTGTCAGTTGAACATAATTTTTATATATAATATAATAGTTTTATAGGAGTTCAATGACAGTTACTGGCTGAGTCACCAACCCCCTGAAGACAGCTGAGAGAAAGTATTCCTCTTCAGGAATCCTAATACTAGTTTCAGGGATATGATGAGAATCTTTTGAAGACTGACACAGATGTTAATAATTAATTAATAAAGGGAGAACTATAGGAGTGATATGAGGTACTATTTCTCCTTGAAAGATGATTCACTAGCTTGATTTTTTTTTTTTTAAGAGAGAAGGACAGTGAGAGAGAGAGAGAGACAGAGAGAATGAATTTTTATTGAGTTTTTCACATGGCTTTCATTGCTCTGACATTTAGTTGTGTACGTGGGTGCTGGTAACCGCTAAGCCACCACTCCAGCCCCTACTTGCTTGATTTTTTGATCCAAGTTTCTTACCCCCATACTGATGGTCTGTTGGATTAGCAAAACTAGTTTCATCCAATTTTTCAATAGTTCTCTCTATAAAGACAAGGATGCTACTTTAGTCTGTTTGGGTTCCTAAAAATGCTACAAACTGGATAGTTTGTGAACAAAAAAAAAAAAAAATTCTTAAAGTTGTGGAGGTTGGAAAGTCAAGGGTTTAGAAATAGGTGGGTCTGGGGTTTGGGAGTAAGTGGGTCCAGGCTTTAGGAATTAGGTGGGTCAGGGATTTAAAGATAGGTAAGTCTTGTTCCAAGATGGAGGATAAGATTCAAAATGGCATTGCCTAGGTCAAGTTCTACTTAATATGTATTAGTTATTTTCTGCTGTGTAACATGTCATTCCCAAACTTAGAAGCCTAAAACAGCAAGCACTTACCTCACACAGCTTCTGAGAGTTGCAGACGAAGGAGTGGCTTAGCATTTCCTATGGGCTGCAGGTCGGTCACCTCAAGGCCTGCCTGCAGCCCGGGGAATCAGCTTCCCCACCCACACTTGCTAGCAGTGGTTGCTGGTTAGGTTCCTCACTGACTGTTGGTTGGAGGCTTCAGTTCCTCACCAGGTGGGCATCTCCTTAAGACCACTAAACACACGGCACCTATGAGTAAGTGATGTGAGGTTGGAGGTAAGGTGGAGAGCATCCAAAACAGAAGCTGCAATCCTTCATAACCCAGTCTTGGAAGGGACATGCCATATTTTTGGCTATGTTTTTGGTCCCATAGACTAATGCTGATACAATTTGAGAAGGGACTACCCAAAGGTGTGATACCGAAGGCAGAGTCATCAGGAGTGACCTTGGAGGCTGAATAACACAGCATCCAATAATACCACCTGCCTCTGTGTGAACTCACCCATGGACGGCCAAGTCCCATGTTGTTTGTAAAGTCATGTGTTGCAGGGAGCGGGATTTTTTTTTTTTTTTTTTTGTTTTCTTGGTGTTATTATTTATTTATTTATTTTGTACCAGGGATTAAACCCAGGGGTGCTTAACCACTGAGCCACATCCCCAGTCATTTTTATGTTTTATTATTTTGAGTCAGGGTCTCGCTGAGTTGCTTAGGGCCTTGCCAAGTTGTTAAGGCTGGCTTTGAACTTGGGATTCTCCCGCCTCAGCCTCCAGAGTCACTGGGATTACAGGTGTGCACCACCACACTCAGCTTCTCTTTGTTTTTTTGGTTTTTTGTTTTGTTTTGTTTTGTCTGTTTGTTTTTTCTAGAGAGAGGGACAATGAGAGAGAATTTTTTTTTTCCTACAGGGACAATGAGAAAGAAAGAATCAATTTTATTTAGCTTATCATTGGGCCTTCCTCCTACCCGTCTCCTCCTTCCCCATTCATATTATCAGCACAGCCCTCTGCTAGAGCAGTCCAGGTGGAGATCCCTGCTGCACTCTTTTCCAGTCTTCTGCACCTTCCACTTCCAGTCACCAGCAGGCCCCATTCATCTTTAGCCCCCGCTGCGTCTGCCATCTGAACCAATGCCATCTCTTCATTTCTTTTTCCCACAAGTGTCCTTGCTGGATGCGGTTCCTCTTTGCGACAGTCAAGGCTGACAGTCCCTGCCTGTCTTCCTGGCTTTACTACACGTTCTCCCTCCTGATGGAGTGCACACATCTTGGCAGTTTGTTCCTGTATGTCCTCTCCTGTAGACTAGACTGTGGAGTGTTGTGGGAAGAACAGTGGCTGAGGATTGGGGCAGACACTGTGAACACTAGTGATTCTCAACCAGGGGAGACTTGGCAATGTCTGGAGACATTTAAGGTTGTCACACAGAAGAGGGTGCTAGAGGCATCTGTTAGGCTGGAGGCCAGAAATGCTCTTTAACACCCTAGAGGGCACAGATCAGTTCCCTCAAGGAATTATCCAGCCCGAAATGTCAACAGCACTGAGGTTGAGAAACCCTGATGTACATTCTCATGAAGTCCTTACAAAAACTCCACAAGGATACAATGGTTCCCCTGTTCCAGATAAGGAGGCTGGTCCTTTATGCAGTTTCCGTTCCCTGGACACTGAGCTTGAGACAAAGTAGTTTTTCTAGTGGAACTAGAATTTGTACTCAAGACTGTGTAGGCATTCAGTGTTCTTTTTTTCCAACTACTTCCACCTTGGTACGGGCCCCCACTGGCTGACAATCAGGAATAGATCTAGCGTCTGTGCTGTTCAAACTGAAGGTTTGGATTTATTAGTGATTTGTGCATGAAATTAGTGATGGCCTGGGATTTGGAAATGAACAAAAACAATAAGAATAAAAAGATAAAAAAAAAATAGAACACATATAGAAATTGTGCTTTGTGAAACTTCAGAAACTTGGGAGAGTATTCATATACTATATCTTAAGGTAAAATTTGTTTCTTATTAAGATTTGCAATCAAAAAGTTCAAAACATCTATGTAGTTGCTGAGTGGGGGATCTAACTGATGAAGAAACCTTTAGCCATGATCCCTGAGGATAGACAATCTTCTGTACCCTGAAGCCAACCTGATCCACCTCAGGGGAATAGGAAGGAAAAGGTGAAATTGGGTTAATTTTGTACTGAAGACAATATCTTCCTAGCAATCATCCATTTATCAATTATTTATTAAGCATCTGCTCTACCTGGGTCTATTTTAGGCAGTAGACATACTGAGAGCAAGACAGTGAGAGTCTAACGGAGCTGACATTCTGGTCAGCGAGTAGAAATTATTCACCTGATGCAGACCTGCAGCCACTATCAGAGCTATTTCTGCTTGGAGATCTCTCCCCCCACATTCTAGTCAGTCATTCCACCACCCCCCAGGATTCGATTTGCATCTCCTTCCCGAAAATGCAGGGATCAACCACAGTACACAAGAATTCAGAGAAAGGGAATTTTTTTAAAAAGGAACAGGGCTAGGAATGAGCGAGATCAGGTAATGTAATCCCCAAACTCTGCTATGTATTAGAGCTTTTCAAATGCTGCTACAATGCGCCAGAGTTGCAGTGAAGAGATGACAATAAGTCACAGAGCTCTTAGCCTCTGACTGAAAATATTATATATTCAAAAATTTATCTTTCCTTCCAATCTGTTTTATTTAAAGGGATGGTTTTTTAAATAGTTTTTTGGGAATCCATCTTATGTTTATAGATGATGATTCTTGCTGAACAATGGATTCTGCATGTAGGAGTGAAAAGGCCATGAATTATTGATATGGAGTCAATAAATAATCAGAGTAGTGCCTCCTTTGTTGCTATGATACAGTAACGCTGTGTGATACAGATGAACTGCTATATTAGCAATATTTTGAATTTTATAAGATGTCATAGATGTACATGAACTGCATCTTTCTAGGACTGGATGTATCTGGTTTGTGAAGTAAGTTGAATTTTGGGTCAATGGCAGGCAAGGACATTGCCAAGAATGAACCTGTGAACTTAGGTGGAAATCACCCTTAGGCTCTGGGGCATGTGCAAGTCTGTGGAGCTTGGACAGGTGATTAGATCTTCATCAAACGTAACCTGAACCAGCTGTGTCTGTGCGAGGCACAGGGGTTAAACAGCAAACCAGACATAGTCCCTGCTCCCTAGAAGCTTGTCAGGGAAAGAGGCAAATTAGCTAGTAATGTCATACTGGGAAGTAAGGGATGTGATGGAGTAGAAACAGAAGTTCACAGGAGGAAGCCTAACTCATACATTTCTTTCTAAGGGGAAAGTGTGAATTAGTAGAGGGTAATTGAAAGCACAAGGGAGGAGATAAGGAATGGAAGAGGTAAGTAAAAGAAGGGAGAGGTCACAGAATGGCCAGGCCTGACTAAGCACCACACATGAGCATTGTGGGTCACAACAGAATACTTTTAATCCCAAGAGTAAAATTTTGTGTTCAAGTTCCATTTTTAGGGCACTTTTAGACTGCATAGTGCATATCTATCAAAAGGATGGAGGAAACCAAAGTAGCTCCTTAGCTTATAATTTTTTTTCCAGGGCTGAGGACCGAACTCAGGGCTTCGCACGTGCTAGGCAAGCGCTCTGCCACTGAGCTAAATCCCCAACCCCTTAGCTTATAAATTTTACATTGAAATACAGAAACCAAGGGTTTGGGGATTTAGCTCAGTGGCAGAGCGCTTGCCTAGCACGTGCAAGGCCCCTGAGTTCAAGTTCGGTCCTCAGCCCTGGAAAAAAAAAAAAAAAGAAATGCAGAAACCATGGTTCTGAGAGGTAAGAAACAGGAATGGTGGGCTTGAATAATGCTGCGAAAAGAACTCAAACTATATATATATATATTTTTTTTTTAAAGAGGGACAATGAGAGAGAAAATCAATTTTATTTAATTTTTCATGCGACTTTTGTTGCTCTGACAATACTGCTTGTGGTGCTGGGGTTTGAACCTGTGTCCTCACTCATGCCAGGAAAGCACTGTAACCTCCAAGCCACCTCTGCAGCCCCTCAAATAGTAGTTTTAAACCAACTTATTTTTGGTCATGAATTAATTCTTTGGGAATATGTTATGATTATGGACCATTCCCCCAGAAACCTACCCCACTGCCACCCCCCGCCCCACCAAGTTCTTCATTAACCTCACAGGGCCTGTGGTATCAGGTTAAAACTTGTGGTTTGACGCATAGGTGTGGGCAGTTCCCAGAGGAGTCCTTGGGCAACTGCAGGGAAGCCAGGGACGGGGAAGGAAAATCTCTGGAAGAAAGGAGGAACTCAAAAGGAACTCTCACGGTGGTATGTGCCTGTAATCCCAGCAACTCAGGAGGTTGAGACAGGGGATCCCAAGTTCATCACCAGTCTCAGCAGCTTGGTGAGGCCCCTAAGCAACTTAGTCAGACCCTGTGTAAAAATAAAAATAAAAAGGGCTGGGGTTGTGGCTCCGTGGTAAGGCACCTCTGGGTTCAATCCCCAAAACCAAACCAAACCAAACAACTCTCACAACTTTCCAAACATTGGCCCTGGAAGGTAATGGTGCAAGGCAAGCGCTCTGCCACTGAGCTAAATTCCCAACCCACCTTTTTTTTTTAAGAGAGAGAGGAGGGACAGTGAGAGAGTGAAAGAGAATCAATTTTATTTGGTTTTTCATGTGGTTTTCGTTGCTCTGACACTTCATTCTGTATGTGGTATTGGGGTTCAAACCCGATCCTTGCGTGTGTCTGGCAAGTACCGCTGAGCCACTGCTCCAGTCCCCAGGTAAAGACTCTTAACCGTTCTTCAGAGGAAAGGTTTACTTAGAACCTTAATCCTATAGAATAGTGCTTGTCAAACTGTGGTCTTCAGGCTGAATGTAGCCCTCTGTCTAT
Source organism: Aplodontia rufa (assembly GCA_004027875.1). Lineage (NCBI taxonomy): Eukaryota > Metazoa > Chordata > Mammalia > Rodentia > Aplodontiidae > Aplodontia > Aplodontia rufa. Next base: position 21,771 of record PVKS010020818.1, read on the forward strand.
TTTTATATGACCAGCTGCCTGTTTTTCTGTGTGACCTGAAAGCTAAAAATTGTTTTAACTTTTTTTTTTTTTTTTTTTTTGAGAGGGCAGGAGTCTCTCCCCATGTTGCCCAGGCTGACCTTGAACTCCTGGGCTCAAAAGATTCTCTTGCCTCAGGCTCCTAAGTAGTTCTGACTAAAGGCAAGCGTCAATACAGTACAGAATTCTTGACACATGAAACTTACATGAAATTTAAATTTCAGTGCTAGGAAATTTTATTGGAACGTAGCTTATTCATCTATGGCTGCTTTTGTACTATGGTACAAAAGTTAGCAGAGTTAGTAGTTACAACAGAAGCCACAGAGCCACAAAAACCTAAATAATATGTACCATGTGGTGGTCCTTTACAGAAAAAAGTTGGCTAATCTCTCTTAGCATAAAATTAGTAGGCATCAAAAGGCTAAATCCCCAACCCCTATAGGGGATTTTTAAAAAGATGTCACCTACTCCAGGCATTTATATCAATCCTTACGAAACATATCACTAAAGCTAAGATAACTTAAAATATACAATAAAGAGAGAGGGACAGTGAGAGAGACAGAGAAAGAGAATCAATTTTTTTTTCAGGGTTGAGGACCAAACTCGGGGCCTTGTGAGTGCTAGGCAAGCGCTCTGTCACTGAGCTAAATCCCCAACCCCAAGAGAATCAATTTTATTTAGTTTTTCATGTGGCTTTCGTTGCTCTGACACTTCATTGTGTATGTGGTGCTGGGGTTCAAACTTGCATCCTTGCGCATGCCAGGCAAGCACCTTAACTGCTGAGCCACCGCTCCAGCCCTCTATGTATGAATTCTTAAGTTTGGGGTGATACTTTATTTGAAGTACAAGGGAGGGGCCGGAACAGTGGTTCAGCAGTTGTAGCACTTGCCTGGCAATGTGCAGGGACCTGGGTTTGAACCCCAGCACCACATACACAACTATGTGGCAGAGAAACAAAAGCCAGATAAAAAAATAAATAAAATTGATTTTCACTCTCTCCCTCTTTAAAAAAAAATAAAATAAAGTACAAAGGAAAACTAAGTGATATAAAAATCGGGAGATAACTTTTTACTTAACCCACCCTACTTTCTACCCTTTTGCTGGAATTGTCTGCTCACTGGATGGGTTGTATAGTCACTTTGCTAAACTTTAGTTATTTTATGTATTGCAGATTCTTGTATGGTACAAATTAAAACACCGTGAAAATTACAACAGGTTTTTTTTTTTTTTTTAAAGAGAGGGGGACAGTGAGAGAGACAGAGAAAGAGAGAAACAACTTTATTTAGTTTTTCACATGGCCTTAGTTGCTCCAACACTCAGTTGTGTGCGTGGTGCTGGAGCTTGAACCCGGGTCCTCATGCTTGCCAGGCAGTCACCGAAACCACTGAGCCACCGCTCCAGCCCTACAAAAGGTTTTTATTTCTTCGAAGATTTAATTGACCAGTATCATTCAAGAGTCCTTTCTGTGAACAGGAAATGAGACTTGTAAAGAAAATTTCTGGACTGTAGTTCAGTGGTAGAGCACTAGCCTAGTACACTCGAGGCTCTGGGTTAGATCTGCAGCACCTTCCCGACCCCCAATTTCTATCCATTTCTAAAGACTCGTTTATGATATTGCAATCTTCTAATTAAAGTCTTTATCCTAAGGATAATATTTCCTGTGTTTGGGAATTAAGCTGCTGACTTTCTCCTGTATGAGAACATATTGTTATAATATATAATTAACAAGCTAAATATTATTCTAAAAACTTTTTGGCTTATTTCAATAATTGATCAGTAATTTATCTTAGGGTTATATTTTGAATTACCTTAGAGATTACTTCACATTTTGTTTTTGGAATTTATTAAGCACACTTTGTTTTCTGGGGGGCAAGGAGGAATCAGTAAAAATCACCCAGTAAGTAAAGAGAAAAAAATGGGGTTGACTCTGCTTTTTGTTAAAAACAAACAAAGGGGCTGGAGCGATGGCTCAGAGGTCTCAGCGCTTGCCTGGCAAGCACAAGGACCCGGGTTCAAACCCCAGCACCATGTACACAATTGAGTGTTGGAGCAACTAAGGCCATGTGAAAAACTAAATGGAGTTGTTTCTCTCTTTCTCTGCCTCTCTCACTGTCCCTTTCTCTTAAAAAAAAAAAACAACAAAAACAAACAAACAAAAAGCCCAAACAAACCAGAAAGTCTGCCAGAGTTTAGGAATTATTTGGAAGATGAATTTTATCCTGATTAATTTTTCTAGACCGATGCTTGGATTTCCAGTCTGTAGGCTATCACTATAAACCCAGTAGGGTCAGAAGAATCCACAGGGGACCCAAAATGACAACCTGGAAGTTATAGCAACGAAAGTCAGGGTCAACAGCTGAGAATCAGGCCTTTTTGCCAGCACAAAAAGCATCTTTTTTACAAAGCATCTTGGTTCTTTGTGGTATGAGCCACCAGACGGCATGAACATTTTCCCAATTAGTTGACTGGGAAATCTGCCTTTAAGAATGACTTTTATCCCCCAGCCCAGCTTTGTGAAGTGGAGAGCACTATATGATTTGGGTGTTTACTCAGTTTAGGCTTTGTGTACCAAACCCTCTCATAGGCATCCTGTTAACTCTGTAAGATGGATAGTGTGACCATTTTGTTGATGTCACACAACAGTGTGTGGGAGGAAAGTCATAGGGGTAAGACTAGAAAAGATTCAAGGAGGCAAAAGCAAATGATGTGTGGCTGGGTATGGTGGCGCACGCCTGTAATCCCGGAGGATCAGGAGGCTGAGGCAGGAGGATCACAAGTTCAAAGCCAGCCATAACAATTTAGTGAGGCCCTAAGCAGCTAGTGAGACTCTGTCTTGAAATAAAAAAATAAAAGGGCTGGGGTTATATGGCTCAGTGGTTAAATTCCCCTGGGTTCAATCTTTAGTTTTATTTTTAAAATTTCCCCCCACTTTTACAGAGCACAATTGACAAAAATATGTATATATTTACAGTGCACAATGTAATATTGAGTATGTGATGTAAATGAGTCAATCAAGTCAATTAACATTCACTTCACAAATTAATCCCTTTTTGTGATTCAATTAGCAAATTTCAAGCATATAATACATTATTAACTATGTAGTCACCATGTTGTACAGTAGATCTTCAGAACTTTTTCATCCAACCCGAAACTTTGCCAATTCACCAACACCAGCACCCCTGACACCCACAACCACATTTCTGGTCGCTGCTTCAGTAAATTCCACATATCAGATCATGCAGTATTTGTCCTTCTAAGTCTGGCTTTTCTAACTTAATGTGTTTCAGGTTAGTCCACATAGTCACAAACTATAGGGCTTCCTTCTTTTTAAAGATTGAATAGTACTCCAATTTATATATATATAATATTATGCATATTATATATATACATGTAATATCACATTTTCTTTATCCATTCATCTGACAAACATTTAGGTTGCATCCATACTTTGGCTTTGTTTATATGCTGCACTGAACATGGGAGTACAGACATAAAGAAATGTCTGCATAATTGCATTTTCTGTGAAATGAAGAAGGTGGAATTGCTGGATCATATTGTTCTATTTTTAGGACCTTCATGCTGTTTTAAGTAATGGCTGTACTAATTTACATTCCCACCAACAGTATGCAAAAGTTGTTTTCTCCACATCCTTACCAAGGATTGTTATCTTCAGTCTTTTTATGTGTGTGGTGCTAAGGATTGAATCTAGGGCTTTGTGACTGCTAGGCAAGAACTTTACCACTGAGCTATTATCTTTTTGATAATAGCCATTCTTGCTGATGGGAGGTGCTAGGCCATACTTTGTTGTGGTTTAATTTGCATTTTTATGCATGCTTTCATATACCTGTTTATTTAGAGTGGGACAAAATGCATACATATAGCTGGGAAAGGGTTAATATCCAAAATATATAAGGAATTCAATAGCAAGAAAATAATCAGATTTAATCTGAAAATAATCATTTTAAAAACTGGTTTTTTAAAAATGTGTTTTCAGCTAGAAGCCTTCTTATTCCAGATATTTCTTTAAATAAACAGCTCTATAGAAATGGAATTCACATGTCATATAACTCATCAATCAAAAGTATACTATTAATACATTAGTATATTAATAGGTCTGTGCAAATAGAGGTACAACTCCAAGGTGGCATATTTTTTCAGGATAGCTGAACAAAATGTCCAAATTGCATGTGTCTGTTTTATTCCATCATTTATTTTCGGGACAACTTTATCAAGTGTTCTCACCAGCATCTGTCTTAAAATGTCAATGCTGGGGCTGGAGCAATGGTTTAGCAGTTGGAGCGCTTGCCTGGCATGCGCAAGGACCCAAATTCAAACCCCAGCACCTCGTATACAACTGAGTATCGGAGAAACAAAGGCCAGATGAAAAAGTAAAATTGATTCTCTTTTACTCCCTAAAAAAAAAAAGAAAAAAAAGTAAACGCTACCAGGGAAAAGAAATATGTCTGTCTGAAACAGACCTGGGTCTAACACCTCTTATAGTATAGTGCAAATAGTTAATTCTTGTTTCATAATGGCACCAATTTAAACCTGAGGCTGCTTGTGAAGGAAAGTAATTTCCATCATCGATTTAATTCATCCTTGAAAATGAACTTGACCTCACAATCCCTGAGTTCTTCTCACTTCCTCTTCTTTCTCCCTCTTCTCTCAGTGAGTCAAAATGGCAGGATGTGGGCCCATCCTAGTCTACTTTTCTACTAATAAAGAAAACTCCTTATGCTTTTAGATAAATGAGAAGTAATAGGAGAAATTATTAACAGGATAGAAAACAATGACAAAAACAAGGGAGGTTACTGCAGATTATGTGGGTGTAAAGCAGGCTTGGTGACTTAGAAAAAAAGAAAGTACTGTAGGTTGGTTGAGTCTAGTGCCTGAGTGCATACCAACTTAAAGTACTTTCAATTTTAAATGAAATATAATAATTTTACCCTTTCTAGTCTTATATGGAATTCATGTATTGAACTTGCTTTATTTTAGGGGTTACTCTCCATTTGGCAGATTCTTTTTTCATTCGAGCTTTTGAATGGTAGAACCGCTACCATGAATGAATATTTCATACTTTTTTAAAAGAGAGGGAGGGGCTGGAGTGGTGGCTCAGTGGTTACAGCAGCACTTTCCTGGCAAGAACAAGGACCCGGGTTCAAACCCCAGCACCACATTCACAACTGAGTGTCAGAGCAATGAAGCTCAGATGCAAAAGTAAAGTTGATTCTTTCTCTCACTCTATTTCATTTATTTATTTATTTATTTATTGTGTGTGAGAGAGAAAGAGAGAATCAATTTTATTTTAGTTTTTCATCTGGGCTTCATTGCTCTGACACTCAGTTGTGTATGTGGTGCTAGGGTTCGAACCCAGGTCCTTGTGCCTGCCAGGAAAGTGCTCTATCCGCTAAGCCACCACTCCAGCCAAGAACCACTACATTTCAAGCTCAAATTTAGGGGCTGGAGCGGTGGCTCAGCGGTTACGATGCTTGCCTGGCATGTGTGAGTATTGAAATTTGAACCCCAGCACCACACACACAACAAAGTGTCAGGGGAACGACAGTTACATGAAAAACTAAATAAAAATTGCTTCTCTCTCACTGTCCCTCTTTTTAAAAAAAAAAAAAAAATTAAATCTAGGGTTTTCCCTCCAATAGGCCTTTCAGTAAATAGAGACAAAGTCTTCTTCCAAGTGCTAAAGACACGACGGTGAAGACAAGTACTTGTTCCCATGATGTTTAAATTCTAGCAGAGGGAAAAGCAAAAAGTTCAGGGCTCTTTATCCTCATTTGCATAACAACTACCACTATTAGTATCCTATTTGTGGTAATATAAGAGCGGTATAATTTATTCCAAGAATTTAGTTTGCTCCAGGAATCCTCTATTAGATTTGTTGTTTTGGTTCAAGAAAGCTGAGTATGGTGGCCTGTGGGCCACTCTATAATAAATTGCAAAAAAGCTACAGCATTCCTTCCGCAAAGTGTTCAAGCTTTTCTCCTTTTCATTAGCTCCTCAGAAATAAGTTTCTATTACTTAGAAAGTTTTCCTGGGGCAGAGGAATCAGATATCCCTAAGAGCCAAACAAAGAGCATAGAGAAGTGAAAGGTGCACCAGGAGCCTCACGGTAACACCACTCCTTAGAGAGAGGAATTCTCTTTAAAGTGTGTCCATCTCGGAATCTGTCCAAAGGTGTCCAGTTAGTGAAATACCAAAGAAGGCCTTGTTAAGTGGTGGCATGGGTCCTGGATGTAACTTGTACCTTCCTTGATTTACTAATGTATTCTCCAATTTTCCAATGCTCATTATCACCTGAACTTTCCTGCTGGGTATCTGGGGCTCATTTTCCACGTTATTCTCTTTTACTGCTCTCATCAAGTGACGAAGAATGCTGAGACATTAAAAGTGGCTTCAGAGCTCTAAAGATATTAGTTTAAAATTCAAGAATTACTTATTTAGGGTATTGTTAAGGTTTATCAATATCTAATAAATACACCTGAGAATAGGTAGGGGTTGGTGGATAAGTTTGAACTTGATCCTTATAGTAGGAATTGAAATATTACATAAAAGGTTGCTATGAGATAGGACTTATTGTAGTTTCAATGTCATATTATTTTCTTCTTTAAAAAAAGCTAAGATGGGGGCTGGAGCAGTAGCTCAGTGGTTATGGTGCTTGCCTGTCACGTGTGAGATGGCTGGTTTGAACCCCAGCACCACGTACGCAACAAAGTGTCAGAGCAACAAAAACCACATGAAAAAAAACGGAATAAAATTGATTCTCTCTCTCTCTCACTGTCCCTCTCTCTCTCTCTCTCTCTTTTTTTTTTTAAAAAGCAAGATGTCTGGGCATGGTGGTGCATGCTTGTAATCCTAGCAACTCAGGAGGCTAAGACAGGAGAATTGTAAATTCAAGGCCGGCCTCAGAAACTTGGTAGGACCCTATCTCAAAATAAAAAACAATGGGATGGAATGGTGGCTCAGTAGTATCCTGCTTGCCTGGCATGTGCGAGGACCCAGGTTCAAGCCCTAGCACCACATATACATTAAGTGTTGGAGCAATGAAAACCAAATGAAAAACAAAAACAAAAAAGTTGATTCTTTTTTTTTAACAAAGGTTTTGTTTATTTTTTTTTAAAAGAGAGAGGGACAGTGAGAGAGACAGAGAAGAGAGAAACAACTTTATTTAGTTTTTCACATGGCCATAGTTGCTCCAACACTTAGTTGTGTACGTGGTGTTGGGGTTTGAACCCGGGTCCTTGTGCATGCCAGGCAAGCGCAGAAACCGCTGGGCCACCGCTCCAGCCCATATTTTGTTTATTTTTTAAAGATAGAAAGTGACAGTGAGGGGGAGAGAGAGAGAGAGAGAATCAATTTTATTGTTTTCATGTGGTTTTCGTTGCTCCAACACTTCATTGTGTATGTGGTGCTGGGACTGGGACACCTGTGTCCTTGCGCATGCTAGGCAAGCACTGTAACTGCTGAGCCACCACTCCAGCCCCTGATTCTCTTTTTCTCTCTCACTCACTCTAAAAAAACAAAACAAAACAAAAAACTATTAAAAAAAAAAAAGAGCTAGGGATGTGGCTCAGTGACAAAATGGGTAAAATGTCCCTGGGTTTTATCTCCAGTACCAAAATAAATAAACAAATAAAACCCAAAAAACTTAAAATGCAGAATTTCTGAAGATGATTCAGAGAATGAGGTTATGATCTTATTTCTAAAAAGTGAAAATTCTGTATGTATTCTTCGAGCCACAAGAATATTTTAAACATAATGTTCTTGTCCTGATCTCCCAAGTTAATTTTTCTTCTAATACTTAAGTTTAAGGAAAAGGGCAGGTTCCAATTTTCATTTGAAAGTAAAAATTGGTAGGAAGATCTGGAATATTCCAGAACACTGAAAATATTCATATTACAAGTTTTCCAAAAAGCAAAAATAAAAGGCTGAAATTTTGTGCATTAGTTAAATATTTATTTGAGACAAATTTACCTACCTTTTCTGGAAAACACTCTTCTGGTGATTGATCCAATCATAGTGATGTCGGTTTTATGGATGTCGGGTTCCTGTCCTCTCAGAGTCGAAGAATGAAACCGAGAGACACCGAGGGAAGCAGAGCAAACAGAGTTTATTTAAGAAAGGATGGAAAGAAATGACTTCTCCAGGAGCAGGGAGTCTCGGAGCCGAGAACTCGAAGAGTGGGTCCAGCTCATCTTTCTTAGAGTCTCTCAAGATTCTCTCCCTTTGGTTACTCATCGCCTTCCCTCCCGCATGCCTAGGAGCTTGAGTACAAAATTCTGGTCTGAGCTAGTCTTTGCTGCTGGGCCACAAGCATCTTTATTAGCAGAGGGAAGTCGATGTCTGGATGCCATTGTTAGCGAGGGGATGTGAAGCTGATATGCACCTCTGCTTACTTAGGGCAATGGAATGCTCTTTGCTCTCTCAGGAAAGATGACCATCAGTTAATCTTCTCCTTATCGACCTGCATTATTCTGTCTACACTGACTGCCTAACTTTTCTCTGCCTCAATAGCCCTCCACACATCTGGTGAATTGATAGCTCCTGGGAGGACATGTGACCCAGGCCTGGCAGAGCTCTTTTATAAAGGGTTTTGGAATTGGACATTGGACTGGGTGAAACTTGGTGTCTCTTTACAAGCAGACTTAGGGATATGGGATTTACCAGCAGCATTGTTTTTGGTTTGTGGCTATCGTTCCCAGAGAAGAGAGCTAATATAAAGGAAGCAGCAGAAACGAGAGATGGCATGTACTGGGGTTGTGCCAGTCCCAGATACTAATCAGCAGAGGCTCGAGCTGAGTCTGATATTGAGGTTTACAGTGGAGATTGGCAATTACACGTTATCCAGTCCATGCAGTGGCCCAGACATTCAAGCTCTATGTGTTTTCATTTCTCTCCCCTGCCTGAACACCTCATGAAAAAGTACCATCCATTATCATCCTCATGGGAGGTTAAGTAATTTGCCTAAGTTCATACATTAAAGAGCTGATCTGAGTAAATCTGAGTTGGTATCTACTATTGGCCAAATTATATGTACTACAGTCATACTGTTATATTACTAGAAAGAATCAAAGAAATTTTCTAAGGGGTTGGGGATTTAGCTCAGTGGCAGAGTGCTTGCCTAGCACGTTCAAGGCCCTGAGTTCGGTCCTCAGCCCTGAAAAAAAAAAAAAGAAATTTTCTACTCCATGTCAAATACCACTTTGACTAAAAAAGTTTTTTAGGGGCTGCAGCAGTGGCTTGGTGGTTACCGTGCTTGCCCGGCATGTGCGAGTACGCAGGTTCAAACCCCAGCACCATTTAACAGTGAAGTCTCTGGACAACGAAAACCACAAGAAAAACTAAATAAAATTGATTCTCTTTCTCTCTCTCTCACTCACTCACTGTCCCTCTCTCTCTTCATAAAAAAAAAAAAAAGTTTTAAAATTTATTATTTTGAGAAAAGGCCTTGCTATGTTGCCCAGGCTGGCCTCCAACTCCTGGCCTACTTTCCTACTTCAGCTAGGACTGTAAGTGTGTGCTAACACACCTGGCTCCAAAGCCACTTCAATCCTCTATTGCAAACTTGTTTCTCTTAGGTTCTTTCTCACTAAGTGACATTCTTACCCGTCCAAGGTAAAATAAAATCTTGGTCATTCTGCATCCCTCTTTCCACATCATTTTTTATCCCAAAACTGTTTAAACACCTATTGGACAGTTAGTTACTAATGGATAAAACATTATATTCAATTCAGTCCTTTTCTCTTTCTTCTCCATAGCCCATGCCTTAGTTTATACAAATAGCCTTGAACATCATTAATCTTTTTATTTTTTTTGCAGCTTCCTCACATATAAAACAGGGTCAATCATACCTCTCAGGGAATTATTTTGAGGATTAAATGAAATTATAGAAAACAGCACAGTGCCTGGCAGTGTACAATATTAGGTACTGTCTAGGAACTAAATAATTTTCATGGAGAGAATTCTCATGTACTCATTTTCATTTCACACACACACACACATGCACTAAAAGCAGCTATAATGGGAAAATAAAGGCTCCAAATTGATATTTCATATTTTGTATTCCTGGTGACTACTGATTATATGTAGAAATCTGTTTTCAACCTAATATAAATTCATGAAACACACACATACAACGTCAAAAAATTCAACTCACAATATTCCCTTCTGTAATTATCACACTAGTTATTATGTTAGTGACTGTCATGCATCTGAGAAATGCAGCACACTCATAGAGATACAGACTAGTCAGGTACAGTGGTGCATGCCTGTAATCCCAGCAACTGGGGAGGCTGAGGCGGGAAGATCGAAAGTTCAAAGCCAGCCTCAGTAACTTGGGCCCTAAGGAATTAAGTGAGACTCAGTCTCCAAAAAAAAGGAGACAAGCACCTCCAACTACCTCTTTGATACCAAACAATTGACTATTGGAGTTTTTGTTTTTTTTTTAAGAGAGAGGAACAGTGAAAGAGAATCAATTTTATTTAGTTTTTCATGTGTCCTTCATTGTTCTGACAGTTCCTTGAGTTCCTTGGTGTACATGGTACTGGGGTACAAACTTGCGTCCTTCCGCAAGCGAGGCAAGAGCCTTAACTGCTGAGCCATGCTCCTGCCCCACTATTGGAGCTTTGAAGTTGTTAAAATTGTTCCTGTTGTTCACTGAATACAAAGGCACAAATTCATTTATTCAATAAGACAAAAGTGTTTATATATTATACAGGTTACACATAAAAACTAAATATTTATACTCTACTTTTTAATCAGATTACATTTTGCTTGATCTCCAATTTTCATATTACTATAACAAAAATGCTTACAAGCATTAAATAAAATGTAAGACAGCTTTTCAGCTTTATCTTTTGAGAAATTTAAAAATAAAGCTAAATACTTATTTTCATTAGCCTTCTGGGGGGACATGGCAACTGGGAGCCTGAGAGCATTGTGGTTAAGTGAACCAATCCTGGATGTTCTTGGGGTTGGAGCAGTGGCTCAGTGGTATTGCACATATACAACGAAGCTTGGAGCAACGAAAATCAGATGAAAAACTAAAAAAATTCCCTTAAAAAAGCGTTCTTTGTGTGACAGAAACGGGAAAGGAAGACCTGATAATGGTAAAGCTCCCATTTTCCTTTTTAGCTAAGCTTCAAGACCTTGAAAAGGTCATCTTTCTTTCTCCCTTTTCTTTTGTGCAATCGAGTCCACAGCCTTGTGCATATAGGCAAGCACTGTACCACTGAATTACCCCCAGCCATAAATGTCATTACCTTGAAGGTTACTTTCCTTACTTCCATACCTTCACAATTGACCACAGTATTTACTATACCACATGCATGCAGTACCCACCAATGATTTTTAAAAACCTCGCTGTCAGCCTGACTGGTCAGAATTACCAAGGACCATGGCTCTTTCTTATACATAAGGGATATCTTTTTTTTTTTTTTTTTTTTTTTGTAATTACTAACGGTAAGTACAGGAAGGGTTTAAAAAGTAATGGAAGGGTGCTGGAGCGGTGACTCAGTGGTTGAAACGCTTGCCTGGCATTCGTAAGGACCAGGGTTTGAACCCCAGCACCACATACACAACTAAGTGTAGGAGAAATGGAAACCAGATGAAAAACTAAATAAGACCCTCTTTCTCACTTCATCCCTCTCTTTAAAAAGGTGATGGAAGATTGCACTATTAAACTTCAAAGATTAAAGAAGTAGCTTATTGGTAAGCTACCCTTTTCTCAATGGTATTGATAAACTCAGGAATCTTGCCAAACAATCAATACATGTCCAAGTATCTGAGATGATTACAGACCCTTTATGAAAAGAAAAGCTTTGATTTTATCTGTTGGCCAAATATTTTTTTGGAGTGACATGATTTTCTTTATAGGATACGGGAAACTGCTATCTATACACCTTTAACAGCTATGTTGATGTTCTTGAGAAACAATAAAAAAATGGGAATCCCTCATCTTGATAGCCAACATAATCTCAGATAGAGACCTGACTATACAAGTCAATGAAAACAGTAGAAAATTTAAAATATTTGTATAACTTCAAGATGGGAGAGGTATTTTCAAACAAGAAATTCAGAAGACAGAGAATAACAGTTTACCCATAAATAATGTTAAAAGGCAAACACTAGGAGAAAATATTTGCAACACAAGACTTGTTAATCTTTAGTACAGCTACCAGCCATCAGGGCATGGTGGCACTGGAAGCAGGAGGATTGAAAGTCAGCCTCAGCAACTTCAGGAAACCATCTCAAAATCAAGTTTTAAAAATGGGTGAGGGATATCACTCAGTGGTAAAGCACCCTGGTTCAATCCCAGGCACCCCCGCCCCCCAAAAAAAAGCTTTAGTATAAAACGAACTATCAGTTAAAAAAATTAGTGAAAACCAACAATTTACAGTTGAGTAAATGCAGTCATTAAGAACACACACAAAAATGCTCAACAAAAACATAAGACACGCAAATTAAAATAAAATAAGCGGTTATGGGGCTTGCCTGGTACGTGCAAGGACCCGGGTTTGAACCCCAGCACAACAAACAAGCGAACAAAGGGCCAGATGAAAAAAATAAATTTGATTCTTTCTCTCTTAAAAAAAAAGGCATCAGATAGCCTAAAAATGAGTAAGAGCAATATTGTTAAATATTTGTAATACTAGTGAGGATACGGGACAGTAGCTATTGATAGAATAAATCAGTGCCTGTGACCAGTATAGATAGACTGTGTTGGAGATCCAACTTACCCAGTTGCTGTAAGTAGGACTATTTTGGTTGGTTGTAGTTTTTTGCTACTAGATGAATGTGACCATTCTTATGTATAGTTACATAAATATAGATGAATTCACAGACACTATTGATAGACTAAATCAGTGCCTGACTTCATTACTGACTTGTGCAGTTCATCTATATCTATCACTACATGTAAGAATGCTCACATTCATCTAATAGCAAAAAACGAAATCCTAAGTACTCAACATTTCATTCTTATACCAGCTCGTTTCATGGAAAACAAAACTAAGGCAGAGAGGTGAAATAAAAAATCTAAGAGATGGTAGATTCCATTCCAAGTAGTTTGACTTGGAGTAGCCAGCAACTAACTATGCTAGAACAGGGTAGAAAGACTTGAATGTGAGAATTTTTTTTTTTTGAGGGACAGTGGCAATGAGAATCAATTATATATATATATATAAAACATATTTATATGTATTACTTTTTTTTTTAAAAGAGAGGGACAGTGAAAGACTCAATTTTATTTAGTTTTTCATGTGGCTTTCATTGATCCAACACTTCATTGTATACGTGGCACTGGGTTTTGAACCAGCATCCTTGTACATGCCAGGCAGGTGCTGTAACCCTTGAGCCACTATTCCAGCCCCACTCAAATAAATGTTTAGCTCCCTAAGAGAAATATTTTTATATTTAAAAGTATTTTAAAATATTAGTTAAAAAACAAACTCAAAGAGTTTAGAGGTATCAGCCAGTTTATACACATGAAGATAACTCTGTGTGGGGTTTTTCCCCCTCCCATTATAAAGAAAAACAGGTAAAGAAAATCTCATCACTTAAAGGAATATAAAACTATTTATTGACCACTGTTCACCAGTATTTACAATAAAGTAACAATATACAGTTGGGTAACATTCTGATTACTACAAAGTTATTTTCCTGGCTTGTGTTGAACCAGTAATCCAAATACTGAAAAGATTGAACCTACATGTAAGGAATTAGTTGGGGTGAAGAAAAAAACATGCAGGTCAATAATTTAGACCATATAAAAATTTGCTCACCCATTTATGTGAACAGGTTGTAATTTTCCAACATCTCTAGACATCTGATTAGGTTTCCATGAGCCAAACCTAATATTCCATGAATCCAGATTTCAACTTTTTAAAAAAGGAATGGCTAGAGGAACCCTAAATGTCCACTTAAGTCTTGCTTAGCTAATTAAAACAAACTAGGATTTTTCTAGTTTGTCTGGGTGCAGAAGTTGTTGGTAGTGATATTTTTCCTTTCAGAAATTTTGCAAATAAAACTCTTGCATTTATGTGACAACAGATAGATTTGATAGGGCTACTTTTAATTATCCAATTTGAACAGTCCAATTAAAACTACAGAATCACTTGCTTAACCTGAAGGGTTATGGCTTTAGGAAAAATTTTAATTAAACTTGAAGTGACTTTTGATGGCATTTCAGGAACCTGGGTTTACCACCCATGGTGGTTGTTTTGGTGAATGTTCAAAAACCAAAAACCATTCATGTAAGTATTTTATGTATACACATACACACACACACACATAAATGAAAACCCCAGAATGGTCCTTAAGCATATGAGTTAAAAACAAGCTCTGAGTAATGACTATGGAAAATTTCCCCAACTTTTAGAAAAAGCAGAGGAAATACACCATTGTATCAAATGCTCTTTCCTGATAAAGGAAGCAACTACAGAAAACTTTTATTTGTTCAAAGTAACCAGTGCTAC
>PVKS010020819.1:0-15330 GCA_004027875.1 Aplodontia rufa
TTACACCAGAATTCCTGTGGATAGGACATAGGCATCAATATCGAGTAAATCTTCCCTGAGATTCCAGTGCTCAGGCAGGTGAGAACTACTGGACTGTAAAGGATGAGCTGTCTCTTAGTGTAACATTATTCAACAAAAGACTAGGAGTTGATAAAAGTCTAAAGGCTAAGGTAAGTGAACATTTGGGACTTGAAAGCTTGTTTGCATGTACATAATATCAAAATGGTCATTCAAATGGCATACATACTGGAGCTACTAAGAATTTCATTATGACAGTTTGTAACTTGGAGAAATCATCAAAGGGAAGAACTTGCTCTGTTTTGGGAGAAGGTATCCTAAAGAATAGGTATCAGCAAGGAGGATAAGAGTATCCTCGATTTTAAAGCTTCAGTGAACTGATTCATCTTCCCAGTTGATGGCATTAAATTTACATGACTAAATCAGTTTAGATTTGAGGCATTCTTTCAATTCTTAGTTATTCTTAAATTGGGTAAATTATATATGTACTTAAATACTTAAAGAGTTAATCATCTTGATGGTGCAGACAGCATTCATTATTTTATGGCTACCTGATTTATTACCATTTCCTAACACATGCAGTATAATGGTAATCCTGAACTCCAAGAACATAAATGTGGTCAATATAGCCTCTTATTATCAATGTGATACAAAATTATTTTTAAATCTATTCGTTATCAGAAGTTTTCCAAGATAGATTAAGTAAATTAGGAATGTGTCTATAGTATTCATTGAGGTATGAAAACAATATAGTCTAAAAGTAAATTTTATACAATCTTAACTGTTCCTTATATATTACTGTTGAATTTTGTTCATAGGCTTTTTCTTTGGAAACTTATAAACTATTTTGGGAAGTTTAAAACCCATTTCTTGGCATTAGTTAAGGATGATTTTAAAGATGGTTTTGTTGTACTCTTTTTTTTTTGTGTAAGAGAAAGAGCTAGTTTTAATTTTTCATCTTTTTTTTGCCCCTTCCACTTACTTGTGTATGTGGTGCAGGGGATAGAACTTGGGTCATTGTGCATGCCAAGCAAGTGCTGTATTGCTGAGCCACCTTTCCAGCCCTTGTTGTACTCTTTTTTAGTAGGAATATTTAGTAGTTTATTTTATTTTAGTTTTTTTAAAATTCTTTTTGTTCTGTGCATAGAACCCAGAGGCACTCTATTACTGAGTTATAACCCCAGTCAACCCTTTTTTATTTTTAATTTTTTGAGACAGGGTCTTGCTAAATTACCAAGGCTGGTTGTGAACTTGTGATCTTCCTGACTCAGCCTCCTGAGTAGCTGGGATTACAGGTTTTATGTTGCAGCATCTGGCTAGTAGTTATTAGTTCCTTATTTAAAAATGTATTTTGGATCTGGAATATATCTTACAGCATCTTCACATTTTTGCAAATGAGAAAAAGGTTCGAGGAGTAAGTGACATACTCAAGTTAGAGCTGTAGCCAGGATCAGAAACCGGGGCGTCTGTCTGCTTTGCTTTTTTGTGGTGTTGGCAATCAGTCCCAGGGCCTTGTGTTTACTAGGCAAGAGCTCTATCACTGAACTGTATTCTTAGTCCCATCCCCCTTTTAAATCTTTTTGTAAAATAAAGCAGATATAGAAAATAACAAGGAACGTATGTAGCCTGATGATTTTTTTTTTTGAGAGTGTCAATTTTTATATTTTCATTTTTCCTGCACTTAATTGTTTGTGTGGCGCTGGGGATTGAACCCAGGTCCTTGTGCATGCCAGGCAAATGCTCTACCACTGAGCCACCTCTCTAGCCCCTAATGAATTTTCTTAAGAATACCACCCAGGTTAGTAAACAGAGTGTTGCAACCATCTCAGGAAGCCCTCCGTCTGCCTTTCCCTAGTCTAAAACCCCCTTCAGATATGTGTAGGTTTTCTCATAAAAGTAATGACTCTTAACAGGAATAATTTCTGGGAGTTTCTTTATGGTTTAAACAATCTATATTCCCTGCAAAATGGCAATATAGATCACAACTGGATTCGACTTAGGAAATATAATATTATATTATTTTATCAAGGGTTACTTGTGTCTGGTTTGTAATTAAAATTCAATAGTTCTATTTTTATCTGTTGGAATACTTTTATAAAGATATTTCCTCTCATACTGTTTGGTTAAGTAGTGATATGTGAAATTTAGAACAAATGCTGGATTCTTCAGTTTTGAAGATACTGAATTGGTTCCGTGTCATAAATCCTTATGATACTCAAGAGATTAAGACTTTGTGCATCACAGTTATTTTTAGTGAAGCTCAGATTGTCATATCTTTGGACACTGGGGCTTGGTCTAGTTGTGTCCTTATTTTGACATGACCCTAGTAGCTTTTAATTGTTTGATTCCTACCTGGTAAGATGATCTGGCTCCTTATGTATGTTTCTTAAACTAGACCTTTCATTGGTCATTTCCTCAAGTAGGGGATGACATTTCAAGATTCTAGTCTGGGGGCCAAAAATGCTTAGAGTACTAATGGGTTATTTGCTATTTCTAGGCCTTTTCTGTGGAAAGGATAGCAAAAGAGAAAGACGTGTTTGTGCTTTAAAGAAATTTGGCATATGGTATCTCTATCTCCAACTTGTTTTTGTTCTTAACACATTGTCTGAGCATATAGCCATTACATTTAACACTGTATTCTTTAAGTCCTCATTTAGTCTTCGTATATATGAATATATGCGCACCACTTGTTCTTTTATTGGTATTTGTGTAGACATTTTGTGTGTCTGAAGTTTATTCCTTAGTAGATTCCTCAGAAGTCCTCACAGGAATAGTACTTCCTGAGTTTTGCATGTGAATAGTATATGCCTTTTGTTGTTGAGAGACGATTTTGCTGGATATAAAATCTTTGCCCTATGTTCTTCCCCTCTTCCCTGCTTAGGATGTTAAATTAAGCAGCTTCCTTCTACTACAAAGCATGAAAGTATTACCATCCAAAAGGTCTGCTGGTAACTAGCTTTTATTCCTTATATTTTTAGTGTCTTTTATCTAGATATCTGAGTGGAATGATTCAAGTATGCAGTAAACTGATCGTATACTTTTAAAATTTCATGAAAGTGCTGTTTTATTATTTTTATTTTACAGGGATCTATTTTCTGTATGTTGGATTTTGGTCTGTCTATATATAATATGTCACTTCCCTCCAATACTTTTTTTTCTTTTTAATTTATAAAAATTTAAATATCTGAATCTTTTGTGATATTATGTTTATTCTTGTACTGTATTTTAGTTTTCATTTCTGAAATGATTTTTATCTCCTTTCTCCCCAGGTTCCCTCACCTCATTTCTGAGTTTCTTGTTTTAAATATTTGTCTCATGTCGTATATATTTTATTTTGAAATTGTAAACTACAATTTGATTTATGAAAGTCCTCTTTCTGTTGCCTGTCATATTCTGTAGGCATGCTCTTCTCAGATTTGATGACATTCTCAGCACTTTTTCCTCATTGTAGAGTCCCATCTTAAAAGGAAGCTGAGTACTGGCGGTTCATAGGATGCAGACTTCCCTGGCCTCGTACATTCATCTGCAGTTGCAGTAGGACACACACCTCCTGGTTTTAGCTTTTGATCCCAAATTTGCTTACTGAGATTTCCAGTTTGTACCTGTAGGCTACTTTGGAGTTGTTTTCCTGTTTGTCTGATGCTTTGTGGTTCCTCTGATTTTTTCCCATACAGGTATTGATATTATGCAGGTCTTTTGCCTATTAGTACTTTTGTAGTCAACTGCTTTCTTTTGAGGATTGTGAAGAGAATAGTTTTGCTGTTGTAATATTGTTGGCTTTTTGATTCTTGTCATTTAGTTATTTTTGTTGCTTTAAATTTTTTTTTTTTTTTAATGATCCATGAGTTTCCAAAACTACTGCTGTGCCACATACCCAGATCCTTTAGTCTTCTGGTTTTCCGTCTCATATTCTTTTATTTTATGCCAGTTTATATCTTTGGTTAAAAAACAGTTTCAGGGTTATTAGCATTTGCTTCAACTCCCTCCTTTATAGGGGCAAAAGCAATATATTAAAGAATGACATTTTTCTACACAATTTTAATTGATAGTCTAGGTTTTAGTCTTTATTTCATCTGTAAACTTTCATCAAACTTCTTAATCGTTCATGACCTACAAGTAAATTTAAATAAAATGCTAGTTTTATCCTTAATGTCTATGCTATGTTTATACAGTGCTGTTGTCTCCTAAAGTAGCTTTAGAAATTTATGCAGGACACATTCTTTTCTATATTCCATTGATAGCTGGAAAATTCAGACTGCCCTTCATTGTTATCCCCACTCTGGAAAATAGGTCTCATCTGCTTGTGTGTGTCTATAAATTAGTGAATGTGTTAAATCTGTCCCAGCATGAACTCATTTCAAGTGTTGTGAAAGACTATCTTAAAGAATTTAAATTGATTGCAGATGTTAGTGCAATTAAGCAGGCCTGATGAGCTAAGAATCATGTTTCTTGGATTTGAATATGAATGCATTTAAAAAATTATAGTGATGTACTTCATGTAAATGGAGTTCATAGGCATCTGAGAGTGTTTATCACCTTCAGTTTTAAAATGGATCAGACACAAGAAAAGTGATGTGTGACCCTTTATGCAGATCCTTGCATGACTTAGAATAAATATGGTAGTCTTAAGTATGTAGTTTTGTTCCATCTTTAACCAACTAGAATTGACTGAATTATTTCTTCCATTATTTCATTTGTCTTCCAATTAGCTTATCTGCCTTTTGTGCCTGTGATTCATTTAGAAGTTATTCTGCAGGTAGAAAGAGAGTGTAACATTATTTCATCTCATTTTTTTTTTTTCCAGGGCTGAGGACCGAACTCGTGGCCTTAGTGCTTGCTAGGCAAGCACTCTGCCACTGAGCTAAATCCCCAACCCCTTCCATCTCATTTTTAAAAAAAAGTCTATAGACAAAACACCAGGTGAAAGCATTTAGATTGTAGAAGTCAGTATCTTATCTGCCTTGATCAGATCTCTCACTGGTAGAACTATACCTCCTTTAAATCCCCTTTGCTTTAACTGGTTAAGTGTAAGAGAAAAATTTTCTGTTTGTTTTAAAACATAGCATACTTGGTTGCAAATTAGGAAGCAAATTCTGAAGTAAGACTGTAACACGATTAAATAGAATTATGGTATATTCATTTTCAATTCAAATTGATCCATTCACATTAAGTAATTAAACTTATCAATTTCTGTAACATTGTAAAATGTTAAGGACATTAGGACTTTATGATAGACAGTGGTAAAATAAAGTACAAAATGGTGAATAATTAAATTTAGGTAATATAATTATCTTTAAATTTTAAGAAAATTAATTAAATATTATGAGAAGTGTAGAAACATTAATGATTTTAAATGGAAACAAAGAATATATTATGTATTCTAGATGGTGAAAATTAAGACTGTGTTCTGCAATGTTCTATAAAAATTTATTTTATTATGTTGTATTACCATTACATGGCAGACTATTCTTTATTTTCAGGAGTTAAGGATAGAGTTCTGTTGGTTCTAGTTTTGTGATTTTTAGAGAATTCCTTTCTAGGACTTTGTTTACTAAATTATAAAACTTAAGAATTTTTTTTTTAAGTATGGGAAAGTTTGGAATAGTGGCAGTACTTAGTCTCTTAATTGTTTGTTGGGAACGACCTCAACATGAGGCCCCGCTGGCTTGTAAAAGATTTGGTGGTAAACAACTCTGTCCCAGCTGGCTTGTATCTTCCCTAGTAGCAGATTGCCTGACCTCATGACTAAGCTATTTGACCACTCATTTGTTAAAATTGGATAAATGTGTTTGCACTGTACCCCTATTGGTTGTTGTAATAGATAAATAGAATAGCGACTTGTCAGGTGAGAAGCTAAGTAGAAGATGGAAGCAGAGAAGCTAAAAAGAAGCATAGAAGAAGCAGCAGCAGAGACGGCGGAGAGATCAGCAGTGGTAGAAGATGCAGGTAGTAGCCCGGGCCCAAGAAATACGGATTCTGGTACAGCAATAGAAACAGGGACTCTAAATGTGAATAGCCTTGACTCTAAGAAGTATATTTTAAAGGCCTTGCCTCTAAAAGAAGGAAGGTGGGAAGTGCTTGGAGGCCTTTAGTGGCTGTAAAGGGAGAAATAAAGTGCTTGGAGAACTCAGGACCAGTGGGTCTATTTTAATCTCAGTTAACCGTTGAATGAGAGCAGTCCAGTTCCTGCTGGTTGGGAACGGACAATTGTTCCCTTTTAAGATGAGAGTAAGTATAATATGGGATGGGGTGAATAAATATTACACTTGAAGGCTTCTTAAGTCTGATTCATACCTGGAATAAAAAGTTGAAGAGTTAGTTACCCTGAGTTCATAATATATCTATATTTTCATATGCCAGTCTTGGGACATAGGGCAGCCTTTTGAGTAGGAGTGGCCCTTACTTTGGCATGTTATGACACATCATTTGTGATCCCCATTTGTTTGTATGTTATTAGTAGACAAAGAATTTTTAGTTGTAAAGCAGTGCAAGTTTAGACTTTAAGAGTTTGTATTTTTAAATACTTTTTATGGTGTGATCTTTTCAGTTATCTTGCCTTACTTAATTTGAAATAGTGTTTTTTTTTTTTTTAAAGAAAGAGTGACAGTGAGAGAGACAGAGAAAGAGAGAAACAACTTTATTTAGTTTTTCACATGGCTCTAGTTGCTCCAACACTCAGTTGTGTATGTGGTGCTGGGGTATGAACCCGGGTCCTCGTGCTTGCCAGGCAAGTGCCGAAACCACTGAGCCACTGCTCCAGCCCAAACAAAGTGTTCTTAAAGTAAATCATGGTAACCATTTCTTTTTAAATCTGAATGTAATATATCATAGAAACAACTTTATATAAGTGTGTTAACAAATACAGATATTGTAACACTTGATAAACATTTCGGGGGTATCAGAAGTCAACTTTTGATGTCATACTTCAATTCACAGGACTACATGTGTAGTCTTATGCCTTGGGTATCAATCTCTGTATTATAGAATAATGGAATGCTTGGTACTGGATGTCTGTCTCTAGAATCTTAAAGTTACTTTCATTTCTTTCCTCTCTCCCCCTCAGGGTCATAAAAATGCATTTTTCTGTAATGTCAAAATTACGTATTTTCTGAGCATGTATTTGTATTTAATGTGAGAAAATGTTTAATTTTTTTTCTCCCACTTAATTGTTCTACCCTGTTTCTGTTAGAAATGACTGATTTGGTTTAAATGGAACCAAATATACTGACTTGTGCATCTGAAAAGCCTAAGAGTTTGTTGGCTTTAGATAGGCC
Source organism: Aplodontia rufa (assembly GCA_004027875.1). NCBI lineage: Eukaryota > Metazoa > Chordata > Mammalia > Rodentia > Aplodontiidae > Aplodontia > Aplodontia rufa. The sequence continues at coordinate 7,293 of PVKS010020819.1, forward strand.
TAGATCCAGATTCTCAGATGACATCAGAATCTGTTTATTCTGTCCCTTAACTTTGCCATCACTATGTATTGGTTTTATTCATGCGGTTTCTTTCCATGGTATATGCAGATGGTTAGCAGAAGCTCCTGGTGTAACTCCTACATTTTAGGTCAAAAGTCCTCAAAAATTTTAGAGCAGATGTCCTATTAATTTAAAAAAAAAAAAAAAAAACCCATGTATTCACTAAGCCATTTTTTTTCCTAATACCATAAACATGCTCATTGTACTTTTACCTCATTAAATTCATTTTATATATGCCATAGTTTAATATATTATTATTTCAAATGTATGAATTGAAAATATAAAGTAATATGCTAATATTTCAGTTGAAAATTTTGTCTCATCTTCACAAATGAAATTATTTCTTTTCTTTTGTTTTTATTACATTTTAATTATGCTAGATACATGACAACCTGAACATGTCTTTTCCTGCTGTAAAATATTTGCACATATTTTACAAACTACTTCATGACTTGTTTTCAAAATCTATAAAACTTTCTAAACGTGGTCCTTTTTTTTAACCTTTAATTTTTAAAAATTTTCTTCTTTACTCTTCTTAATTAGAAGTTTAAATTACTTGTTCTTAACCATCCTCATTCAGGAATGTAATGGGAAGCATGCACAAGCATTCAGTAATCGTTGCTGTTCTCCAAAGTTCATGTTAACCTCTGTTTTTTCGATTTCAGCCCTCCCCACTTACGGTTGGTGGAGAATTGTTGGGGATGGAACTTAACCTTGTGCACACTCAGCATGTGCTCCACCACTGAGCTATATATCCCCAGTCCTGGCCCTTGTTCTTGTCTGTACTGGTTCCTCCATTCTTGTGCCACTGACTTGTTCCTATCCTCCATTTAGCCACATGTAATTAAAGACTCAGTTTAAATTTGCTGTTCTGAATTGAGCAGTGCTACCTCCTTTTCCTACTGGGTTAGCAGTAGATAGCCTTGAGTAAGATATTGTGTCTAGGCTTCACCTTAGTGTGTTGCACGTGAAGATAAAAGACAAAGCCATGGATCAAGGTTATGAGTCATTGAGGTTAGATAGATCCTTAAAAGAATACTACCTTGGTAAAACTGTTGTTCACCACAATGTGATAAAGATCTTGGAGGCTTATAGACTTCTTTGATCAACATGATAAAATTCAGTATGCATTTCATGAGCAGCCATGCAGTCTAAGCTGATACACACTGAAGCTTAAAAATTCAAATGCTTTCTCAATTTAATTATAAATATTGGCAAGATTCTTATATTCTTATCTTGACCTATAGGTAACATTGTATTGGAAATGAACTGATAAGAATTCCTTACTTGGTTTATTGAATAATCTGTGGAGATAATGGTCTATGTAAAATGAATCCTGCTGAAGAGTGTACCCATAGCAGAGCGTCATATACCTAGTCTTAAGTTTTTTTTTTTTTTTTTTTTTTTTTTGCAGTGCTGACAATTGAACCCAGGACCTTGTGTATGCTAGACAAGTATTCTGCCACTGAGCTATATCCCCAGCCCTGCTTTGCCTATCTTAACTGACCACCTCATTTGTATAGTCATCCATTTAATTGATCTGATAGACTTTAGCTACATCATGTAGCATTAGCTATTTGTGTTAATATTCAGTTCATCCGTTTTGTGGGCACTGCAGACTCTGGGTTTCTTAATAAATTTGCAGGTACTATTCAGAATGTCACCTCTTAATGACACAGGCTCACCTTGAAATTAATGAGTTCATAGTTTTAATGATAATTAAAATAAATTCACTTTATTTTGAGATTAACCTTGATCTGATCTGTATACATGTGCTTAATCTCTTGGGCCATTTTAATGGGAGGCTTATATTGTCTTTCATATTTTCATTTTTCCTCTAATTATCTGAAGTTAATTGTAACTTAATGTTTGGGAGTATAGTTCGAATATTCATTTACCCTAAACTATGCTTCTTAATCTGGTTACCTTTTAGAGGAGAATCAGACAGGAGCTGGTCTCATATTTTTTTTCACTATTTAGATTTTATTATTCATTATTGTTATCCATTTTTCCTGTCATTTTTGGAGAAATTTTTTAGGACACAAAGGTTGTTTTAAATAATCAAAATAAAATGATTAGAAATTCTAAGATCAACTTATTTAGTAATCAAGTGACATGCCAAGTATCATTCATTTATTCATATGCTCAAATTTGAAATTATTCAAATCAAAGATACATCCTAAAAAAAGTATTGGGGCTGGAGTGGTAGCTCAGTGGTTGGAGCCCTTGCTTGGCATGTGGGAGGACCCAGTTTTGAATCGCAGCACCACATACACAATTAAGTGACAGGGAAACAAAGCCAGATCAAAAAATAAATAAAATTTCTCTTTCTCTCAAAAAAAGTATCACTTAATGAAGCAGTGTTCAGTGTATCAATGTAGTATAATTTCTTACTATCTTATTGTATTGTCTATTTCACTTAAATGAAAAAAGTCTGATTTTCTACATTTTGCACATTAACAGTGCTGTGGAGGTAATGCTTTTCTTGTGATATGATCGGAAAAGTTTTCAGATATCATTTAATACACAATAAATAAAAAGGAAATAGAATGGCTTTGAATAATTTTGTATAATGCTTATTTAAGATTAATAATAAAATCTACCATAAGGATGTGAATGTTGTAAAGATATTTAATATAGAGTACTTTTAACAGTCATTTTTGTTCTTCCAAAAGATACATTATTGCAGAAAATTTAGAAAAGACATCATGATGAAGCAAACAAAAATCATACTAACAAAAAATGAGGCACTCAACTAAAATAGCGAAGGTGTTTTGATTTTTGAAAAGGTCTAAAGAAGATGATTGTAATGGTAAAATGAAGGTAACAAAAGTCCTCTTATGTTGTATTTTTGGCAGAAGTCCAGAGCCTGAGGCTAGCATGTTCCAGAGCAATGTAAACATGTAAAGAGTCTGTGAAACTGATTGTTAGCTTGTCATCTGCCTGGAAACTGAATAAGAACAGTTTCATAATTTATTAAGAAAAGGAAAATTAGTAAAGGAAGAGATGTCATGGTGCCATTGTGTTACTACTGACTCCTTATGAAGGCCTTGAAGCAAGTGTCTGGGCACTCCAGGGAACTGCTCAGAGGTGGATATGTATTCCTTCCAATATGGGGCAGAGATACTTGAACTGAACTCTGTTTGCAGATGGTAGACTCGAAAAGAGTCAGTGGAAACTCTGTTGTTTGCAGAGCAAGGAAAAAGGATTCCACCTATTATTGGAATAGGCTGGACCTAAATGAAAAAACTTTGGCTATACATTTCAGAAGGAGTTTTGAGTTATCTGGAGGAAGTTTTGTTCAAGAGGACCACCTACATGTGCAGTGACCCCTACGTAGAGTGTGTATGTAAGGTAGACTATTAATTCTTCATCAGGGACGTTGTATAAGCATCACAGAAAAGTAGCTAACACATGGATGTCAGCCACATCCTGAGGACAGTGGCACCAGAGCCTAACAGGGATACCTGATTATAGCAGTTTTCTTCATCTTCCTTTCTCTTCCTCATTCTCTTCAGCGCTGAAGGTGCTGGAGAAATCTTGGTAAGTCAGGCTGGTGGGAAAATAGTGAAGATCCATAGCTTGTTCATCATTGTACGTTTTAATAAGTACTAGATCTCTACCTTCACAAAGAACTTACTTTACTAGGCTAGATAATGTGAAATTTAGAATATCATTCTGAGATAATAATACTAAAAATAATATTTGGTTGACAATGTTAGGTTCATATCAGTAAATGATAAAGGAAAGAATGAGTGTGTTTGGTAATATATAATTAAAAACTTATGGGAAGGAAGAGGAGTAAGCAAGTTAGAAGAGATTTTGAAAACTGGAAGAAAATTATTTACCACATATTAATGTATAAAGAACACCTATAAGTCATTAAGAAAAAGATACAAACCATCCAATAGGAAAGAATTTACCTAGTGTGTGAATAGGCAATTCTGCCTATTATGAATTGCAAGATGCCTTTTGAAAAGATGTTCATTCTCAGTATGTAAATTTAAAGTAGGCATTTTGAACCTGTCAGAAATAGAAAAACTGAAAAAATTGCTGACAGGAAACATTTGGTGAGGGTGTAAAAATATATATCAATGTAACCTGTTTTTGGACTATGATTTGGCAGTATCTATCAAAACCTTGTATACTGATGTATCAGTCTCAGTATTTTGCATCTATTTTGTAACAAGAGCTTGTAAGTACAGAGTTGTGTGTATGCGGGTGTTCCTTATGGCACTGTGGAATGTCAAGCTATTTATAATATCCATATTTAAAGTTACTTAAAAATATACATCAACAGAGGAAGGACTAATTCATATTACATTGATGTAGTCAATGGATAATATAGCTATTGAAATGAGTGAGGTAGATCTGGTTTGCAAAATCACCCAATATACATTAAAAAGCTAAGAAGCATATGTATGGTATGAATCATTTTTTATCTGAAAAGAATCGATGTGAGTCTGTACGTGTATATTAATGAGGGAGCATTTTTCTTTTGATGCATTCTGTTATCTAAGTTTTCAATATTGATGCCAAAGATATCTTTTTAGAATAATACTGTCTTAGTAGAAACGAAGTCAGATGTTGTTCCTATCAAAGATGACCATTTTTGTCTTGTTTACAAAGTCATTTTGTTAGGGTACAGATGGCCTGATAACATGGACCACATTTCAATTAGGAAAAATAAAAACAAATCAGCAAAGCTAATAGTATGCTACTTGTGAAGCTTTTAAATGTAACTTGGAATAGCACACAGATTCATTTTATATTCTTGGAGTAAATTGGTACTCATTTAATAATCACTTATTTACAGAAGTTAAAAGTTTTGGAAACATCTGGATAGAGCTATGAATAATTTAAGTGTTCAGTTCATGTTCATTGCCAAATTGTGTTAAGCATTTGCCAATGTGTGGTAATGTTGGATGACATAAATATTACCATAAATGAAAAACAAAGATAACCTGTAGATGTAGGAAAGAGGTGTATTCCTACATTAAAATATATATGAGAAATATCATTTTATATTAGATTTTTTTCTGTCTCCTTACAAGTTTAGCATTAGGTAAATTGATTTTTTCATCTCAAAATTTAGAGGACAGGCTCTGAGAATATCTGCTTTCGACTTCTGAAATTTCTTTTATTCCTCTCTTTACCAGGAAATGCCAATCAATGATAGTGTGTGCTCCCAAAGCCATTTTATTGAAAACATGATGTTATATTCTTAAGATATCTTTCAACAGTAATATATAAATGTCATAGAAAATACGAGAGAAAATGCAAGCTGTCCATAATGTCTCTGCCAGATATAACAGTTGTTAGCATTTTTGATGACTTTTTCAGTCTTGAAAAATCAGTCCAAGAATACCAACCCCAAAGGTATTGTAGTGTAAATACTACTATGTGTATAATGTGTGCCTTTGTATAAACATGTGACAGAACATGATGGGTGTATTCTTTAATTATTTATCTGCCTTATTGTTATTTATTTCAGTAGTGTCCTGATTATGTTCCAGCTTCTTTTATTCTGAGGTTTGTTAGACCCTTAATAACTGAGAGTAAGTAGTATAAAATGTTCTGTAATAAAGATTTGTTCCCTAAAGTTTTTTGGTACTATTCAGGTCTCCATTTCAAGATGGCAGTGTTTACAGACATAAAAACTAAATCTCATGGATAATAGTCATCTATAGAGAATAGAAAGGAATACAAATTTTCCCTTGAAATTCATGAAATTAGTCAAGACCTGTTAAAAGATTTCAACCTTATCTTTACATAAATGAACATCAGTAATGGATGGAATTAAGTTAGAAAGGGAGAGAAGAGATGGAAATAGGGTGAAAGCTCCTGATGTGTGGATAGGATGAAGCTCAATACCAGTGACCTGCTGCTGATGGGACAGAGTAGGATGAGGAAGATTCAGTGGGAAATCACAGCAGTGTTGTGTACTATGTTGTAATGAGAAGTTATTACTAAAGACAGAAAAAATCTTGAAAGCAGTGAGAAATGCTACTTGTAGGAGAAAAGCAATTCATATGATAGTATTTTTTCATCAGCAGTTGTGCAGATCCAAAACAAATGGGGTAGTATAGGGAAAGAGTTCAAGTGAGAAGATAACAACAGTGTTTGCTTCAGGAGAGAGGCAGGTGGGTTTTGAGAGGAGATTTGTGGATTAGGGGGTTCCTGAGGGAGGGATCACTTGTAAGAGCAAACCAGGCTGAGAACTAATGACGGAGGTAACACAATCTGTGAAGATGTATAAATTGAGCATCAAGTGAGAAAGCCAGGTGGTGAATGTGGACCACAGTGGTCATTTGTGTGGTGATAGATTTGGTAGCCTGAGAGAAAGCAGAGTTGGGGGAGGTTTGGGTGAGAGGGTAGCTCTAGTTAAGATTTGTGGAAAGCTGTCTTAAAGGGCTATTAGAGATTGGAAAATAGAAGCAAATGCTAGCCTAGGTTAAAGTTTTTAATCTATTTAGTATGAGAACCTTTTATGTAAAAATAGTCTTCTCTGAAAAGCAAAAGTAGAAGTATTGTGTTGGGCATTAGAAGCTATAGTTATTCCTTTTATGGTGAATTCTGGGGAGTGTTTTCAACCATATCTTTACACAAATTAACCTAAGTAACTGATGAAATTAAGCTGAGAGCTCTGAAGGATGTGATATAGATTGATGTGGGCTGTGGTGATGGGGCAGGATTAGAGTATACAGAAAGAGAAATGATGAAGAGAACGGAAAAACCTTGATGTCTTTAACTACAAACATGTCAGAATAGTCTTCCTCTGGCAAATAACACAGAAATGACCCTGAGGTTAAGCCCAGACAGCAAATATGAAACATGGAAGTACTTTCTAAAATTAGATGTTAGCCATCATATCCATAATGTTCTAGTCTGGTATATGGAAGTGAGACTTACCTCATATAGGGTGCAAAGAGATAGTAAATTTAAAGAACAAAAATTTTATGATTAGTTGAAAAAGACATGTGTCAAATACAAATTCTAAAGTGTATCAATACTGTAGTTTTTAGAAGTAATTTAAATGATCTTGTTATATATAAATTTCAAAAGCTTTTCCTCATTTAGTAATAAACTAATTTTTTAGTTTATTTTCCTTAAACTCATGATATTTTTGTATAAACATGTGGAGACAATACTCACATGAGTAGTAAGAATGAAAAATAAATTATATGGTACTGGCATGCAAACCACAGTGTATCCAACATAACTGTTCAGCTGGGTTTAGTACATGGCAGTCTTTATAAATCTCTTGGTTGTCAGTTATTATTTCTAGTCTGACTTGAAATAATTTGTGCAAAAAGGGAAGTTTTATTGGAAGGATGGAATCCTGTGGATGACTTGAATGAGAATCTGATATCAGGACATTCTCCCTCTTGTTTTGGCCTTTTCCTGAACATTGGTGTCCTCTGATTGCAGAGCATCTTTCTCCCATAATTATAACCTTGAAATTATGAAGAAAAATGTGTGTAGCGGACTATTTAAAAAAGCCAAAACTCAATGGAAAAAAGAATGTTTTTAAAGACAGTTTTTTTTTTTTTTTCCAATCTGGTTTCAGTTTTTCCTTTATTTGTATATGTGGTCCTGGGAATTGGACCTGAGACCTCGTGCATGCCAGGCAAAGTGCTCTACTACTGAGCCACGTCTTCAGAAAGAACAGATCCAACTGAACATTGAACTAAGTATCTGAAAAGACAATTCAAGAAAAACAGATCCAAACAGATAAATGCACATGTAAAGATCTTTAGTTTTGGATATTCAAATTAAGTTTACACCCATCACCTCTTTCTACTATTCTCTTGATGAGAAAATGCCTTCCTTCGTGGCTAGTGGAATTGTGAGATGATATAGCATTTTTGAATAATTCTGTGAAATGTCAGTGTAAAAAGAGAGTTGAGTTCACATATTGTGACAAAGAGTTCCATTCCTGGACATAGAAGTAAAAGTGATAGTAGGTGGAGATATA
>PVKS010020819.1:15430-36311 GCA_004027875.1 Aplodontia rufa
TTTTTCTTCCTCTTGAGTTAGTGGTTATTTTGGTCGTTAATATCAGGGCTTAGGAAGATAGCCTGTTCACAATGTAGGAATTTATGAAGTGTTTTAAGGTCAACTCCAGGGGTGAAAAATTTTGGTAGATAGAGAGCAGATTTCCAAGTCACGATCTTCAGTTTGAGCAGCATAGTTTTTAGATAAGTAGGAATGTTTAGTCTCACATTTATTTGTTCAATAACTATTTCTCTATGCCAGGTACTTTTCAGGCAGTAAAGAGATTGTGATAAACAAAGCTGATCATGTCCCTGCCCTTATGTACCTTATATTCTAGTGGCAGAGACAATAAATAGTAACATAAGGTTGAACCTGAGAACAAAAGGAGTTGTATTTTTGCTATTAATGCTTTAAAATTTGCCCTAGTACCATGGAACTTGAATCTGACATTTTTACTTGTTTCCTGTCTGAATATATATAGCTTGTTAATCCATGTGGTTCATGGGGTGGCAAGCCGGTTAGGTGCATGTCTGAAGGTAAAGGTTTAAGAAGTACTTGAAATGGTAAACAGAATCACTAGTCTAAGCAGTAATGAAACAAAAACTACTTGGAAAGAATTATCCTCTAAGTTAGTAAAATTCTCAACAGTGCATTTTGAGCATTTACCAGAAATTTTCCTGGTTTTATCCATTGCACTTTAACTTGTAGAACACTGCTGAAATAAAGAAGATGCTCAGCAAGTGTTGTGGAATGAATAAATGAGTGCAAATATGCTGTCTTGACCCATACCCCTAACATGGGTTTGATCAAGGTAGCAGTTAAAAACAAAATTTTTTTTTTAAATTTCAAGTTCCTATTTTCTGGGGTGCATTTAAAGACAAACACAATGTTAATTTTTTAAAGAGCTCTTAATATTTTAGTAGTCATAAAGTATATTACTATCATGGAAGCAAGGTAGAAAAATTTAAGTAAAAATGGAGAACTAAACTTACAGGTGGAATTTGGACCATCTTCTAGTGAGGGGCTTAGTAGATTGCCTCAGGAAGGTGGCATTGAGAAGGAGTGATGGACAGGTATGACTTCAACATTGTTGGTGGGGGTGCAGATATACACAAAACGTAGGAGTCACTGTAGTAAAGATGTGTATATGTGCAAAGGGAAGTTGTTATTTTGTCTGCAGTGAAGCTCTCAAATGTGGGATGTGAGGTTAGAAAGGTAGGTTTTAGAAATTTTTGAGTTTCAAAAATATTACAGAACTGAATATTTTTGATAGTAATGGTTTGAAGCGGGTCCTTTGAAGCTGCCTGTTACCAGAAGAAACAGTGATCTGCTTGCTTTTTGTCTTCTAAGTGCCTCAGAAATGGAACATATTCAGTTTTTCTTGTGTGGGATGAACATACTTTTGTGACTATTATCAGTGCTATGGTTTGGATCTTGAATGTCCCCTAAAGATCCATGTGTTGAAGGATTGGTCCCAAGCCTACAGTGCTGTTGGGAGGTAGTGTTAGGAGGTCCCAATCCTGGAGTATTATTGGGAGATGGTTGTTGGTGTTAGGACGTGGTACCCAGTGCAAGAACGTTAGGTCATTGGTGTGCCTTGAAGAATATGTGAGGGCCCTTGCCTCTTCCAGTTTTTCTCTTTGTTTCCTAGACATCATAAGGGGAGAAGCTTCCTCCTCCACTTGCTCTTACAGTGATGCTCAGGTGGACTTAACACAAGTCCAGAGGTAAGGGTGCCACAGACCAGGGACTGGAACCTCTGCAGTTCTAACCCAAAGTAAGCTTTTCTCTTTTTACTTATTTCAATTATTCATTTTTTTACAGTAATGGAAAGCTGACAAACACAGTGGGTTCAAGTGTACTTTTCTTAGTGTGGGGTAGATGCCTTCATATTCTGGTTTCTGTTGTGTTCTTTCCATTTCCTGTAACAGTTGTAATGTGGCCATATAGTTCCTAAAATGTACTTATAATTTCATCTAACTGTGCTTTGGCCCATTACTTTTGTGTAATTCTACTTTCTGATTCCTACCTCTCCAGACCTAGATTTTGCATTCTTTCTCCTGGGAAATTTTTACTACTTTTATATATTTTATCATGCCATTTTGTCTCAAGCTCCTATGTACCATGGCAGCAACTGGGACATCTTCCATTCTTATGACAGAGATTAGGTACATAACAAGCCTCATACACTTGTTTCCACCTGGTGACGAGCATCTGTGATGAGATCATGGTAGAATTCTGTTACTTGTTTTTGAGTCTCGGCGTTCATCGTAATAGTATACAATGGATCCTTGTGTGTTTATTGAATGACTAAAAGGTGAATAAATGGATTTTATAGAATTTTGTAGAAATAATGAAATATAAAATTGTTGAGTTTATAAAAAATTTTATTTTCCCGTTTGGATGTTCTTAGAACTAGTATAGTAATTGAGTAAATTTAGGTGCTTTACCCTCTCATTTACTTAAGAATTATTTATATGGTATCTCTTCAGAAGGCAATAGTTCCAGTGATTATGAAAATAGACATTTGAAATATTTTCAGTCTTTTCATATCTTCCAAGTCAGTTATAAGGAAGGTGAAGTTCAAACATATCAATAAATCCATTTTTGGTGTACTAGTTGCTTCTCATTTTGTTCAATTTATTAGTTAAAGCTGCTTTGAATACTACTCTGGTGGCTAGTGGGCTGTTGTTTTTTCCTTTGTGTTGATCCATAAACTGCACAACTTTGAAAAGTGCTACTTAAAGAATATATACTTATTATGACAATGATATAGGTATATTCCAGATGTGTTTGAGTTTTGCAGCTTCTTATACTCAATAAACAGTGAATATTTTATGTGGAGGAAACCAAATGTTAAGGTCCCAAAGCTGGCGGTAATTAGAAAGATTTTGTTTCTTTCTTCTATTTGTTTTTTCTCCCATTTAGTGGTTGCTTTAGATGAGGAGTGATCATGTTTTATATTATGCACTTTTTAAAACTGTTAACTAACATAAATTGATTAGACTTAATAGGCTAGTATGTATGTTTTGTTCCTAAAAAAAGGTGACTTTCTTTCTAAATCAAGAAGAAAGAAGAAGAAAACACAGACTTAACTATAAATGTTAGTGGTGATGCCTGAAATCATAATTCATAATTGTGGAGGCAAATGATTGCTTGATTACCTGAAGGAATTGAAAAACAAGTTGCCTCACCTTAAACAGTGGAACAGCTGATATGTATATATGTATGTATGTGTCTGTGTGTATGTGTGTGTGTATATATATATATATATTTTTTTTTTTAATCCATCTCTTTTGGCAAATGCCCAATGATGTTTTGTTGTGGTTTTTCTTTTTACATAAGCATAGTCAACACCATAAAGAAGTTAATTATTTATTAAGAGCATGAGCATTTGGGGCTGGAAAGGTTGTTCAGTGGTTATGGTTCTTGCCTGGCATGCGCAAGAATGTGGGTTCGAACCCCAGCACCACATACACAACAAAGTGTTGGAGCAACAAGAAAAGTAAAAAATTGATTCTCTCTCTCACTGTCCCTCTTTCTCTTAAAAAAGAAAAAAAGAAAAACAGTATGAGCGTTTTTTTTCCTATCTATTCAGATGTGCCAAACTTATCTCAATCTTCATTAAACCCTCATGTAGGGACTAGTTAGAACATCCATGTTTATATAATCAACTCTCCCACCCCAAACTCTGGACTATTTTTAAATCTTTAAATTGCAACTTGTTTTTTAGGTGAAACTGAACATTTTCTAGTTCTAGAGGTATAATATACATGCTATATAAAAAGAACTAGCCTTATCTACTGCCATATAATTTATTTAATTTTATTGTTCATCTAAATATATAATGACCTGTGTAAAATATTCTAAGCATATGTCTTGAGACCTGAGTTGAAGATTTAGGAGAAATTTAATTTTGAATGTTCTTAACCTTAGAATAGCATAAAACATATATAGGTTGGTAAATTTGAAACTGGGTTTAAAAAATACTTTTAGATTATGTTCATGTAATGTGCAAAATCTTAAGCATAGCCCCTAATAGTATATCAGTGAGTAAGCACATCCTCTTGGGTACTACTCGTGTGGGGAAACAAGACTACCCACATAACATACTCAAATGTCAGGTCCTTCCTCCTTCCTAAGACTGTTTCTCTGGTGATTTCCAACACTTATTTCTGTTTTTAAAACTTTTTTATTGCAGTAAAATTTATACAATAAAATTCACTTTAAAGACAGTATCCAGTGGCATTTAATATCTTGACAATATTTTGTAGTTATCACCACCATCTAGCTTCAGAACATTTTTGTCAACCCAGAAAAAGCCCTTTGTTCTTTAAACAGTCACTATCTCTGCCCTCATAGATTTGGCTAAGAATCAAAATGATTCTTTTCTTGTTTTTTTGGTGCCTTTCATCCTTTGCACTTACTTTTTTAACATGGTCTTTTAGAATCATCCTATACTGTCCTAACCCCTGCTCTGGAATGAGCCATTTCTCCAAAGAGCCCAGGTTCTGTTTAGTGGAGAATGGATTTTGACAAGTATTTGGTTGTTGGATCTTATAATGGTATGCCTTTACTTCTGGGCCTGTTTAAACTGAGCTAGGAAATTTGTGTGTGTGTGTGTGTGTGTGTGAGAGAGAGAGTGCTTGCATAGTGAGGTACACATGTATATTATATATGTACAGTATTCTATTGGTACCTATTGAGTGATTGGTTCTTGGATCCCTCCCCTTGGATACCAAAGTCTAAGAGTGCTCAAGTCCCTTATATGAAACACCCTACATATATATGTTGTAAGCTTTGTTTTTTATCTTTTTCGAAAAAACCTACCATGTTTGTTTTTGAACAACAGCATTAACCAATAAAGTACAAATAGCTCTTTCACTAAGTTGTTTAGGGAATAATGATGAGAAAAAAGTCTGTATCTGTTTACTATGGTTGTAGATTGTTTTTTTTTCCCTCTTAAATACTTTCCATGGATTTTTGGATGAATTTAGAGATAAATGCAGAACCTTAGAATGTGGAGATGAATATGTGGCGATCTCATGATGAATGTATATACATACTTGTCTACATCCATTTATCTATGTGATATATCTCTATTGTGTCCTCTTCCTCCTCCTCCCTCTTTTTAAATATACATAAAATTAAAAAGGCACAAATATATACTAATAACTGTCAGAGGTGTAAACCACAGGGTTCATTTTAGCCATCCAAATTTTCATATTCTAGTTGTTTCACTGACATCATTATTTAAAATACTTTGTTGCCTTTGGTTTAGATTCATTTCACCTAAGGATTTCCTCCCATCCTTTATTTTTTTTCTATACGTGTATGTGAACCATCAACATGGGATTCCAAAAATCAAAACTGTAAAAGAGGTATTTTTTCAGGAAACTGTCATTCACATCCGTACCTTTCCTCTACAGTGTTCTTTTCCTTCTGCCCTGTATAATCTTGATAGTTGCTTATTCTTTCCTGTCTTTCTGGACAAATGATCAAATACATGTTTTTTTCTTTCCTATTTTTATATATTTTTGAAACTTCAGAATATTATTGATTAATGTTAGAAATAAAATTATTAGAAATCCTGAGGTGCCATAAGAAAATCAAACATGTGTCCTCAAGTGGGTGAGCAAGGCAGACTTTACTTCTGCAGAAGGTTCTACTCACACAGGGGATCCAATGAGCTAGCACACTTAAATGCACAGTCTACCTGCTTGTGTCTCCAGCCTGACAATCCTACCCTCGCTGTGATTGGAGGAGCTCAGGGGAACAATCTGCATGTCTGATTAACATAAAATTGGGGTGGGTACAGAAAACAATTATGGGTGTAATGGTATATCTGAGAAGGAATTTTAAAGTGGATTATCTCTCACCACATGGTTCCCAAGCTATGATGGCTTCTTTTTATATGCAAACCTTAAGCTACTTTCTGAAAATGGACTATCAGACTTATTTCTCACAAGTCCTCCCTTTTTCGTTTTATACCTTTGATTACACCCTCTGATATTGCCGTTTATCCTGGATATATTAACTTTTTTGAGGTGAAAAGCTGCTATGGTAATGAGTTCTCCCCTTTTTAGCAGTTCAGATAGCTATTCCAGTGATCAGAAGCACTTGGTAAGGTCTTTTTCCCCTTAGTTGAATCTTAGCTGCTTTCCAGATCTTGTTTAAAATCAGGTATCCAGGTTGGAAGTGGTGAATTGCAAATTGTAGAAGGTGGGGGATGCACAGTAGCACTTCTTGTAACCTTACCAAAATAAAAAGGGCACAGATAGATCTCAAATTAATTCAGAACACATTTGTGTATTAGGTACTACTGTCTCAGAAACTTTTCATTATAGCTTTAGCCTTAATTACTTTTGGTGGCACTGACACAAGTATATACCTTAAATGACAGCAAAAGAACCATTGTCTTTTAAATGTCTATGATGGCTATACTTCAGTTATAACTCTCCTGCCAGGTATTTAAGACCAAGTCTGTCAAAGTTGATCTAGTTCCAGTGTACTATTAGAGTTAGCCAAGATATCTCAGAGGGTGGTGCCTGGGAACTCATGGAAAGCCCTTTTGTCCTGTATTTTCCCCTATCAGAAACTGCCATAATGGGTCAAGGTCTGTTGACCCCATGTGGCTTTTCTGGGAAGTGTTAGGGACATCTCCCTTTCCAATGACATGCCTTTTCACAGCCAGTATGTTGGCTGGCTTTCCTGTTCTCTAGATCGGGAGTTTGGATGACGCAGAGGTGCAGGGCCTGTAGAGGTGTCCCTCGATTCTCTGGGTCCTGGCTGACCTTAAAGGGCAATTGCCAAAATATTGGCCGCTTTTCCTTGGCATTTTTATTTCCTTAACTTTAATTTCCAAGTTTTGGTTTTTAATACACAGCAGGCCAGTTTGACTAATTTTTGAAGTAAGAATATTGAATTTTAAATTTGATGTGTTCATTTTTATAGTTATCCCTTTTATTTAATTATGGTCAGTGAAGAGTACTAGAAAATAGGATTATATTTCGTCTGTCATATCGGTGATGGTTTAACTGAGGTTTTTCTGTTAGAAGTAGTACGTCTGTAAAACGTAAACAGGCAACAGTTATAAAGTTTTGAAAGGAAAGTATAAAATGAGATTAATGAGAATAGCTTTGAACCAAGAAATAAATTTCTATAATAACATTAATATGATTTTGGTGCCTATTTTGCCTGCATAAAGATCTGTAAATCTTATCAACTCAATCACACGAGACCCTTTTCAAATTTTAGTTTCCTTTAAAACTTCCTTACAATCTTACATATCTTTAGTTATTAATTTTGTATTATATTTGTTGATTATGTTGAGATCACAGAAATCTTTATAACAATCTATCCTTTGAACGTGACTTTAAATGAGCTTAAGTTTAGCCAACTTTGGAATCATGCTAATGTAGAATAAGGTGAGAGACAGAGACTTATCTCAGGTAAGGTAGGGGCTTTTGACAAATAACACGTATTTGAACCTATGGAAGTTTCCATAGTTTCAATCTTGAAGCAAATTAGACCCCTTATTACAAGTTATAATGGGATATCTAATTGTAAAACATTAAATGACATAAATAGTTCCCCAAGCAAATTTGTTGTGTCTTTTCAAGTCTGAAAAGAAATTATTGTTGAAGACAACTTTATGTTGGAACCACCATCTTGGTAAAGAGCTCTCCAAAGTTTTACGCCTCAAAGATTTTTATACCTGGAGGGCATGAACACACCTAATATACAAAGAAGCCTATAACACCATCACAATTATCATGAAGTCCTTATGTTAACTTTAACTTTTGATGAAAAGATTAGAAACTATAATATGGGGTATTTATAATCATAGGTCTGTAATACTGACAAGAATCAAAGGATAAGTTTCAATTTCTTTAGTTAAGAAACAGTGTTAATGATCACAAATAGACTTATTATCTGGCGTCTAAATACATCTTATTTATACAATAATGAAATGTTTCTATAGATAACAAACAGATATAAACCAGGCCTTAAAATGGCAATATGACCCTCCCATTGAAAATACAATGCATAAATGAGCACTTATTTCTTACTCTGCCTATAGTCCGACATAAACTTGTATTGTACATACTAACATAATATTTCACGTATGTTTAGGTATTAACTGTAAAAATCAGGAAAAAATGGGTCTCTGGCACCAAATTTCAGGTGCGGATGTTCGAAAAAGAGTCAGGTCTAAAAGCAGCTGAGCAAAGCTTTTATTGGGATTGGCAACTCTCTAGCCAGATTCACCAGGCCGCCAGACTGAGGGCAGGTAGGGGAAGTGGCATGCAACCCCAGGTGGACCACAACTTTATCTGGGGTGGGCAGAGGAAGTCCTTCAGAGATTGGATGGTAACTCCCATCAATCATCGGGTGGTTGTGAGACATCATTAGAGCTTGTCTGCCAGTATCTGATTAGCTGTTCCTTTCACGTGCACATAGGGTGCCTGATGCCCCACCCAGCTGCCTGGAATCAACCTAACATTCTGACCTTTTTGGTGCTATAGGGCATCAATTTCCATCTAGCTACTTCCTGCTCTTTATGGGGTGTTGTCTGGGAGGGGTGTTCGGGAGTTTGTTGATGGGAAGGCAGCTCTAAGGGCTTTTGGTTGTATGCTACTCCAATGACCTTGCTCATGTGGTTTCGGATGAACCTGTGATAGAAACTTGAGAGAAATTAATGAGCAGCAGGAGGAGTAAGAGGTGGGTGAGAGATCTTGAGTGTGGTGGGCCCCACCATGGTGGAAATCTAGGACTGGACATCTGGGAAGGGTGCTTTTTTAAGGCGGGAGACATGACACCCAAGGTGAGTGGCCCGAGAGTTTGGATGCTTTTGGGGTAGTAAGTATAACTGTATGGGGTGCAGTCCAGCAAGGTCACAGTGATTAAGGATGTAGTTCCTGAAGCAAAACTGTGTCACCCGGTTGAAGAGAGACAGTAGCCAGTTCGGGTTGTGGTCCCTCTGGAGATGAGTCGGTAGATGGCATGGGGAGACAGTGGTCTGGGTGTTCCCTTCAGAATTTGTGTCAGAATGTAAGATAGGGTAAATAGGATGTCAGGGGAGGAGGGGTGATGGGAAAATTTTGGTTGATTAAGAAAGGGCCCCTAAGGAGTAGCTCAAAGGGGCTGAGGCCTAAGGGGTCCCTAATGAGAGCAAAGAGTACAGTTTTTTGGACAGTGGTCCCTTCTGGAACACAGCTGGCTTCCAGAACTGAGGCAGTAATAACTACCATATAAGCAGCTCTCTGGTGTCTGTCAGGACCTAGCACAGGACTGCCATCTACAGAAGTGGTTAGGTCCGGTGAGGGGAGTGGGTCATCAAAGAGGTCCTCACAGGGTGAATGCAGAGCCTCCAGTACCTGTGGATACGAATGACTGATGGTTAAGGGAAGTGGGGAGAAGCAGAAAAGTGCAGCAGGGTTGAGAGAAGAAAAGCAGAGAGTGATTTTGGGATTTCCTATGAAGAGGAGGTGAAATTTTTGAATCTGTGATGGGCTCAGAAGAGGGAGTGATTTATGGCTTAAGAAGTCCTAGAGTCGATGAGTAGAGAATACAGTGATTTGTTGGAGTAAAGTGAGTTTTAGGGCTTCTTTAGTTCAGCTGTTGTCTCCAGTGCCTGGAAGTATGGTAGCCATCCATGGACTGTAGAATCGAGTTGCTTGGAACGGTATGCCACCAGTCTATAGGAAGGTCCGGTTGGTTGAGCGAGGAGGCCAGTGGCAACACACTATCTTTCATTCATGAAGAAAAGGAAAGAACAGAGTTACTGAGAGAACCACAGGGGGAAGTCGAGAAAACATCTCTGAGCTTGTAAAAGGAGTTGGCTACCATATTAGAGGAGGTGAGGGGCCCATGAGCGGTCTCCTTTTCTCCCTGATATAGAGGTCAGGCAAGAAGTGCAAAGTTGGGGGCCCAATGTCTCAAAAAGCCAGCCAGACCCAGGAAGGAGAGGATATAATCTGCTCTTTCTGCTGGCTGTAGGTCACGGAGGGCTTGGATTCTGTCTGTTAAGCTTTTAGAGGTAGGAGTGAGGAGTATGCCTAAGTAAGTAACTGAGAAGGTAGTAAGCTGGGCTTTGGCCGGGGAGACCCGATAGCCCTGAGATCTCAAGAAGTTAAGGAGCTGAGCAGTGTGAGCTTGGGAGGTTTTGAGGGATGAACTGCATAGAAGAAGGCCATCCACATATTGTTTGTAGGAGAATACTCTCTCTCAAGTTACAAGTAGCCAGGGTTGCCCAAAGAGGTAGGGGCTGTCCCAGAAACCTTGGGCTAAAACTGTCCATGTCAGCTATTGAGACCTAGAGGATGTAGGATTCTCCCACGTGAAGGCAAAGAGGTAATAGGAGTCAGGGTGGAGAGGAACTGTAAAGAATGCATCACTGAGATCTAGGACTGTGAAGAAAGTGGTAGAATGGGGGTTGTGAGAAAGAAGAGTGTCAAGGTAAGGAACCAGCAGATGGATGGGAATAACTGCCTCGTTAATTAGGCGGACATCCTGTTCCAAGCCATAGGCCCCTGTGGGCTTGTGTACTGGCAATGTGGAGGTGTTACAGGGGGAATTAGTAGGGATGAGGAGACCTTTAGTAAGCAATTGGTCTATGATGGGTTTAAGTTCTTCCCTGTGGGTATGGTAGACAGGAAATTGGGGATGTGAAGGAAATTTAGTTTGAGGTTTCAAATGGATAAGGACTGGCTTGTGGTGCCAGGCTATGATTGGCTTGGAGGTATCCCAGACTTCAGAGTCAATCAGGTCTAGGGGCAATGGTAAAATAGGTAATGTGAGTGTGCTAGAAAGTGTAAGAAAGAGAGGTAGGAGAAGGTGAGTAGTAGTATTCCTAGAAAGGAGTTGTAGGGTGGCCCCTAGAAATTGGAGAACATCTCTGCCTAGGAGGGGAGCTAGACAGGCGGGAATGTCCAAGAAAGAGTGTGTGAAAGGGTGTCCCTCCAGGGTACAGGCCAGCTTAGCTATTCTGTTTGGGAAGGAGGGTTTCCCATCAATTCCCATAACCAAATCTGTGAAGGAAACAAAGGCCCAGTATGGGCAGCCAAGACAGAATAGGTAGCCCCAGTGTCCACAAGAAAATTTATGGTCTTACCCACTACCTGGAGCATTACCCTGGCTTGGCAAGGGTAATGGGAGTCTTCGAGTCCGGGCTCCCTCAATTTTTTGTTAATCCCCACAGCTCAAGGGAAAGGACTGTCTGGCTGGTCACACCCCTGCATAGAGGTGCTGGGAAGGGGACAGTCATAGGGCTGTCTTTCTTCCAGTGCCCTGCTTGTTGGCAGGTGAGGCATGGCTTGGAAGGGGGCTGTGGGTTTGGGCACTGACGGGTCCAGTGACCTTTATGTCCACACTTGAAGCAAGCCCCTGGTGGAGAGAATTGCTGGTCCCTCTTTGACTCTCGCTGGAGCCGCTGGCCACAGGGCAGCTACCAAGGCTTGGGTTTGGAGTGTCACCTTCTGTAAATGAGCCTGTCTGGCCAGTTTGGCTGATTCTTCCCGAGCATTATAGACTTTGAAGGCCATTTTTACCAGATATTGGATAGGTGTCTGAGGGGCCTCCTCAGCTCTTTTGAGCTTTTTTCTAATATCAGGGGCCAATTGAGAAATAAAATGGGTTGCTAATACTGTAACCCTGGAGGGAGAGTCAGGATTCAGTTTAGTACATTTTGTAAGGGCCTCTGTAAGAAGATTATGAAATAGAGCTGGATTCTCATGTACATCTGGTAATTTCCCTCAGTTTATCAAAGTTAACTACTTTATTGGGGACTGTCTGCATGCCTGCTAGGAGATACTGAACTATGGGAGCGCAATTACAGTGGCCTTGTTGGCCTTCCTGGTAGTTCCAATTGGGCTTGTTTGGTGGAACTGCCATTGCACCTGTGGGTGAAATTACATCTGTTAAGCGGACTTGGTCAGCATGGTCTGTGTTGCCCGCTTGATGCGAGTTTGTTTGTCTGGGGTAAGGATAGAAGAAAGAATGACATAAACATTGTGCCAGGTGAGGCCATAACCCTAGGACAGGTATCTCAATTCGTTAACGTAAGTAGAAGAGTCAAAAGAGAAAGATTTCAGACACCTTTCAATCTGGGAAAGGTCCTGGAGTGAAAATGGGACACGGACTTGCCCAGTTTCCTCTATGCCAGTCACTTCCTGGAGAGGACAAAGGAGTTCTAGACTGGGTGGTAGGAGGGCCTGGCAGGATCCAGTGTGGGCTCTAGTAGGTGAGGAGAGAGTTGAGTGGGTGGAGGGACCAACTGTGGGAAGAAAAGGACACTAGGGGAAGAGAAGGAGGAGGAGCTTTGACCTAGGTAAGAAGGGGGAAGATGGGAGGGTAGAGCTGAGAGCAGTTCAGGTGAATCTGAAAATGAGGCTGGGTGCCAAATTATTAAAAATAAAATTATTAAAAATTCTTAGGTATCATAAGAAATCAAACATGTCTAGAAGTGGGTGTGCAAGGCAGACTTTACTTGCGCAGAAGGGTGCACTCACAAAGGGGATCTAATGAGCAGTTACACTTGAGCAGCCACTCTACCTGCTTATATCTCCAACCTGACACAATTCTACCTTTCACTCTGATTGGAGGAGCTCAGGGGAACAGTCTGCATGATTGGCTACTATAAAATTGGGGTGGGTACAGAAAAGAGCTATGGGTGTAGTAGTGTATTTTATAAGGAGTTTAAAAATGGATTAAATCTGATTACATAGTTCCTGACCTAGATGGCTTTCTTTTATATGTGAACCTTAAGCTACATTCTGAAAATGGTCCATCAGACTTCTTATTTCTCATTGAGCAGTTTAAAAATGTTTTCTAAATATGTAAAATAGTTGAAATAATAAAGTATCTTATTGTAGGCATTGGACCAGTGCAGGAGAGCTCTTGGAATGGAAGGGAGGTAGATACTGATCCAAAATGAATGAATAAATTCAGAATATATTGTGTTGAAATTTTTATTTCAAGTTAATTTATCGTCTAAAATTAGTATTGGATTATTAGGTTTTTAGGTTTTTCTTTGTAGAGGTATTGTAGAAACTAAAGGCAGAGCAGCACATTTTCTTATTTTTATTGAATTTCTTTGTAAAATATACTTGGTAATTCTAAACTTTAAATGTGTACTATTTTTACTTGGCACCAAAATCAGCTTCCAAAAATGTAAGCAGGGTTTTTGTCATATAACTGTGTTCATTTAATGTTACAGAGAAAAATCTTTAATGGAATTTCTTGCTGAACTTTTCTCAGTGAATGCACTTTTTTTTGCAGCATTTTTT
This sequence comes from Aplodontia rufa, assembly GCA_004027875.1. Taxonomy (NCBI): domain Eukaryota; kingdom Metazoa; phylum Chordata; class Mammalia; order Rodentia; family Aplodontiidae; genus Aplodontia; species Aplodontia rufa. Next base: position 28,699 of record PVKS010020819.1, read on the forward strand.
GCCTTTCATGTTTTTGGTGTGTTTTGTATAAAACCATATATAACAGATTTTATTTGCATTGGAAATCAATTTGGATTATAAATTTTTTTTAACTAGTGAGGCTTTTTTTGTAGTTTTATTATTTTTAAATTTTCCATATTTCTTACTGCTGTATTAGAATTATATATAATGTAATGTTTATACATGTTTATACATGCTAGGCTATAAATTTTTTGTAAACAAGCTGCAATGACAGCTTAGTGTTTCAATTGATCAGTGATATTAGAGATGGTTGAAATCTTGTGAAAAATGCAAGGAAATTGTCACCATGCATTGAAACAGTATTAATCATGATAGTAATTTAGATTATAATTATCCTCTTGGTAGGAACTGTGCATAGTCTTAAGTTTGTACTCTGCTGACTGTGAGGTTTTCTTAAACTGTTGTTATCAGTGCAAACTATTCCTTTAAATATTCTTGGCATTTTCTATCATCCCTCTCTCTCTCTCTTTTAAAGAGACGGAGAAAGAGAATCTATTTTTTCATCTGGTGTTTTTTTCTCCAATAATTGTGTATGTGGTGTTGCGGTTTGAACCTGAGTCTTTGCGCATGCAGGTAAGTGCTTCAACCCCTGAGCCACTGCTCCAGCCCCTCTTCTCACTCTTAATGAGTCTAAGAACCTGCATAGATGAAAGAAATTCGGGAAAGCAATACTAAAGATAGACTGATGCAGTTAATATATGGTTACTGATGTAAAAGGCACAGAAATAGCCATATATCCCCGTGTGAGGTATGCATGTGCACACACTTATTGTTATGAGAACTTAGACTTTCTCTTGATGGCATTTTTCTATTTTGTTCCAATTTACTTAGAATTATGAAGTAAATGGTTGTTTTAGTCACCTTTTTGCTAGTGTGACTTAAGGACATTACAAGAATAATTTTAGGAGGAAAAGATTTATTTATTTGCCCACGGTTTTGGAGGTCTTAGTCCACAGGAGGCTGGCTCCATTCCTTGCAGCTGGAGATGAGGCATGGTGTACAGCAGCTGAAGGTGTCATATGGGTAAGCAGAGCTGAGAGAGAAGCTCCTTGCAGGCTATAGGATGTATACCCCAAAGGCACGCCCTCAATGACCCACCTCCTCCAGCCATACCCTACCAGCCTGTAATTGCCAATTAATCCTTATAAGGGGATCAACTCACTGATTGGATTAAGGTTTTTCTAACCGAATCATTTCACTTCAGCCATCTCCAGTTGTCATGTGTGACCTTTTTAGGGGACACCTCACATTTCAAACTGTAGTGATAGTATAGACAGTGATCTGGAATTTAATAAGTAACGTCACATAAAAATTAGGATTTCAACTTATGTTTGTCTCCTGACTTTTTTTTTTTTTTAATCTCTAGAGGCTGTATCTTTTGGGTGTTCATGTTAAAAAATGTTAAAAAAGGTTTAAATGTACTTGAAAGATTGAAGTATTAGCACACCTGGTCAAATTGATTGCCTTCTGGGAGGGATAAGGTAGGATTTAGTGATTTGTACAGAAATCTACAGCCATTAGAGTAGCATTTAAGAATATAATGTGAGTCTTGGGATGTCTCAGATAATCTGCACAAACTATTTTTTTAAGCAACTAACAAGAGTTGGACAATATTAGGTACACAAAGGATCAGTATTCTGACCCACATTATCATTATGTGTGTTATCTCCCTGCAGAGTGTGTAGACATGCTAGTTTTAGTTTACTTCTATTGTTTTTAAAGTAAGATTATCATTAAACTGTATTTCCAAGATTGTATAAAATTAGTTACTTAACAATGAAAAATCAATTCTTCAATACTTTCCACTGGCTATTGAAAATATAATGTATTTTTATTTTGCCTTAGCAATGGTATCCCATACTTCTTTGCAAACAAATGAGACAGAATAGTGAGGAAACATACTAAATCTTATATCTGAACTGAGATGAAAGGTAGGAAGGAACAAAGGAATCAGGTCAAGGTGGGCCAAAGGAAATGGTTACTATTATGTTTATTAGTTTCTCAGCAAAAGGAAGAATGTTTGGCTTTAGAGAAATGTAAACATTAAAGTAAATAAGTTTGTGTGAAGCTATATAACTTTTTATACTTTTAAGATTACATTTAACAAGGAATATGATAAGTATAATCTATATACTTATTTTCCTATCCTGCATTTGGTGTTTCAGAGTAAAATTTATTTACAAAGGGATTTAAAAAGATTTAAAATTATGTCGAATAAATATCCTCATAATTTTTATAATGCTAGGCAGACATCCTTATCTCAGTAATGTGTTTTGATAGCACAGGAGATAAAGCTTTCTAAGCATTTTCACCTTCATAGCTAACGTACTTGGAAATTTGCAGCCAGGAGTGTCCTTCCATTCGCTCCCTCTACTTCCCACTTTGTCTGCGCTGAAAAAAAAACATTTCTGATTCTTGGAACATATTTTCTCACATTTTCCTTTTCTTTCATACCTGTATTTTTTTTTTTTTAAGAGATTGTGGGAGAGGGAGGGAGGAACGGCGGGGGGGGGGGGGGGGGGGAGAGAAAGGGAAAGAGAGAGAGAAAGGGAGAATGGGAAACAATTTTATTTAGTTTTTTCATGTGGCCTTCATTGCTCCCAGACTTAGCTGTGTCCTGATGCTGGGATTTGAACTTGCATACTTGTCCATGCTGGGCAGGTGCCTTAACCGTGAGTCACCGCTCCAGGCCCTTGTACCTGTATTTTGATAGCAACATAATTAATATAATAATAGTGAAAGTTGTGTTGAGATCCAATGTCCTAATTAGCAGGTCAATTTCCTATGTCTGGAATTTGAAATATTCCTAAGCAAGCATTTTTTGCCGTTTTTTTGGTCTACATATGAATAACTGAATTTCTGCTTTTCTATTTTAATCCTTAGCCTCTATCACTTTAATTTTATTGTAACCTCAAGGATTCATTGAATGGTGGGCTTTTTATAAAGGACTGGTGATGGTGTGATGATTTCGGCAGAAGGAGGCACTGTCTCTGTTAAAGGTGTACAAATGGAGACATCACAAGGAGTTGTTGGTATATGTAATAGGCTCCTTCTTAAAAGATTTGACTCCCTAGCTCTTTGCTTTTCTTCTTCTTACTTCCACTGCAGTTGTCTGTGATAGTAGCTTCATTCTCATTGATGTTATCACTTTCAGTGATCTTTCTTTTTCTAGATAATCTCAGCTATGAATTACCTGGGAGAGAAAATACTATCTCCAAATATCATGTACAAACTTCCTTTCCTGAGGGCCTTCTTTCTTAATATCCTCATTTTAAGAATTTTTTTTTTATCACCATTGGAAATACTAATCCACTTATTCTCCAGTTATGTCTGCTAACTCCTACCCCTGCCATGCCCTTCCTTTCCTTCTTATACCTATAGTTCTTTACTCTAACACAAACCAGCAGTTCATTTGCCTCTCTGTTCCTAGGAACCCTGTCCTTGTTTAAACTAAATGCTCCCCTCTTCTATATGTTCAGTTCAGCACAGTGTAACCCAAGATGAAGCTACATTGACACTTCTTTTCTGAATGAGCACAATTCACATGTGAGACCTTAGCAGAGTGCAGATACATCATACCACATGTGGATAGTGTATTTCTGTACTCCCCCCCCCCCAAATTTCATACTTAAAATCACTTTTATCTGATTATATTGCTGCTATTTTAACTGAGAATGATAATATTGTCAGAAAAGAACTGCAACTTTATTCCTAGTCACCAGATGTACCCCCTTAAGCTCTGCTTTTCTCTTCTTAGAGTGATAAACTTTCCTTGTAACTCTATAAGATCAGTTGCTCCTCTTGTATGGCAGAGCACATCTCTGACATGTACTCACAGGGCTTTTGCTTTTGGTTTTCTGCATCTGCATGTGCACCTACCCTCCCCCACATTATTAGTAGCTTGACTTTCACATGGTCTTTCTTATCAGCATGTTGCTGTTTTTTGTTTTCTTTTTTACCCTAACTTCCTCCACCCCCCAAAATCATACTCTGGGTAACCCTCTCGCTACTGCCCTAATTCTTTGCTCCCTTTTACAGAAATCTTCTCAAGAGTCATCCATCCTGCCATACTGTAGCTACTTCTGTCAAGGTGATAATGATTAGTAGATGGCAGTTCTGTTTGCTTTTTTATTGAGAACAAAACCTAGGTAGGCACCATCACTGAGTTTTGTTTATCTCACATTCAAATTATCAGCAAGTCCTGCAAAATCAACCTCTATGTTGATCAAATATACTGCTTCCTTTCCCTGGCAACTTACACAGGCTACCGTCAACTCTTGACCAAGGAAGCCATAGCTTTGCATAGCTATAAGTGTCTCCTTGTTTGACATTTTGCAGTGTTCTGTCTGTTGCCACACAGTAATTAGAATAATCCACAAAAAAGTGTTTATTAGGTCTTATATTTTCCATGTGGGGAACTCTCCAGCACTTCTCCATCCTGCTTAGAATAAAACCTGGTTTTTACCGTGATTTATGGGACTTTAAACTGGGAAACGTTTTCTTAAATGACCAGATAGTAAACATTTTTGACTTCATGTGTCACATATGGTTTCATTTGCTTCTTCTATTGTGGACTGATTTTGCTTAAGAATGAAAGACATTCTTGGCAAGAGTCTGAACATTTGGCATTCAGGCTGTCCTTTGTCAAGCATAGTCTCTAGGATGAGATGCTTACTTTTTTTTTTTTTTATCAGCCCTTGTTATCTGCATTTGTTTGCCACGCTCATCAGAACTTGAATGAGTTATCTTGTACTCTTATTTTTATTTTTTTATTAGTGCATTATAGTTGTACATAATCATGGGATTTGTTGTCACATATTGATAGATGCACACAATACAGCAATATAATTTGGTCAATATCCACACTCCTCCATACCCTGCTACCTCCCTCCTCCCATCCCCCAATCCCTTGGGTCCTATATTTTTCCACAAAAAACCCAAGTATAGTGTCATAATTCTTTTACTTATGAAGAACAGTTTTTTTTTATATATATCACTATAGTATATACAGTGACATACATATAAATGCTTGGAATCTACCTTGCTTTATCTTATTTCCAACATTTCCCCCTCTCCTCCCTTCCTATCATCCCTTGTTATTCTTTGATATATATATTGACAATAATATTAAACATTTATGTTTTTGTAAAGGCATGCAGTGTAGCTTGTTCAAATATTTTATGCAGTCTGTTGCAACTATATATCATAAATATTAACAAATTGGATTTTTGTTCTATGGTTCTAATTCATGAGTTTATCTACCTTTCCCCCAAGCCTGGGTTCAGCTCCAGCCACCACAAATGAGGGAAAACATTTGGCCTTTGACTCTCTGTGTTTTGGCTAACTTTGCTCAACATGATTTCTTTCATTGCCATCCATTTACCTCAATGGGTGCAGTATCATTGTTTCTAATAGCTGAGTAAAACTAAATTGTGTGTGTATGTATACGTGTGTGTGTGTGTATATATACGTATATACACGTATATACGTGTGTGTGTGTGTGTGTATATAATCTATATATCTGAGCTTTTGGATCCATTCATTCAGTGAGGGGCATGTGGTTGTTTCCATAGTTTAGGTATTGTAGATTGAGCCGCTATGAACACCCTTAATCTGTGGATGTCATTGGCTGTAAGGTGGTCTGGTTTCTTGTAAGCTGGATATTCTTGGGTTTTGTTTTTTGATTCAATCTGCTAGTCTATGTCTTTTGATTGGTACGTTGAGTCCATTTACATTCAGTGTTAGAATAGTTATGTGGTTGTGGTTCACTGTCACTGTGTTTCATTAGTATATTCTGTGCTATCTTGGTTGTCTATTGATAGCATACAGCTTTAATGAATTTCCTGTGTGTGTTGAGGAATGTTTGCTTGTTCTTTTCTCTGGAGTTTATCTTTCAGGATTCTTTGTAATGCTGATTTTCTGTTTTCCAGTGCTGCAAGTTTGATCTTATCATGAAAAGTGGGTATTTTCCCATCAATTTTGAAACTGAATTATGCTGGGTATAGTATTCTTGGATTCATGGTGTGTTCATTCAGACATTGGAAGATATCCTTACATGAACTTGTTGCTTCCAGAGTCTGAGCTGAAAAAGCAGATATTATTATAGTGTCTGAAAAATCAGATACTATTCTATTTGTCTCTGAATGTGATTTGGTGTTTCTCCCTTTCACCTTTTAATATTTTTTCCTTGATTTCCCTGTTGTACATTTTGAATATGTGTCTGCTGAGCTTCTCATTTGTTTAGGCTTATTGGATGCTATAAGCTTTCGAAGGATGAGCATCTCTGACTCTGTTTTCATGTGGGAAAATTTTTCTTTTACTATTTCATGTAGAATGTTTCTTATCCCATTGGTTTGTGTTTTGATTTCTTCCTGTATCCCAATTACTCTTAGATTCTTTCTTCTCATTTGATCCCTGACATTATTGAAATACTGTTCGTGTTCTGAGTTGTTTTTCTTTTTTGTCATCTGTATGTTCAAGTTTGCTCAGCCTGTCTTTATTGTCAGAAGTTCTTTCTTTAAGAGCTGAGGTTCTGTTTTCTATGGAAGTTAATCTATTATTAAATTTCTTTTTTGTCATCTGTATGTTCAAGTTTGCTCAGCCTGTCTTTATTGTCAGAAGTTCTTTCTTTAAGAGCTGAGGTTCTGTTTTCTATGGAAGTTAATCTATTATTAAATTCTTGAACTTCCCTAAGGAGCTGCTCAATTTTGTCCCACGTATCCCAATCAAATAAGTTACTTTCAGGTAGCCAGAGGGCCACCCTAATCAGAGAAATAAGGGCTCCTGCAGCAAGTAGAGGCCCAAACACCGGGGCCCAAAAGTGTTTGGCTGACATGGGGAACAGGGGGAAGAGAGAAGGAGCCCAAGAATGTTGAGGTAAAGAAAGTGAGCCCTAGTGCTAGGGCGTTGGGCTTATGCACTTGAATTAAAAAGGAGAGAGCTTGGGGCCCTTGGACCAGGGCCGGGGCTTTCGCAGCCAAATAGGAAGAAATTAAAAGCAAGGAAGCTGGGGCCCTAATACCCGGGCTCTGGAAAAAAGTGGAGCCCTAACCAGGGCGGGGGCTTTCGAAGCCGACTAGGGAGAAATTAAAAGGAAAAACAGTGGGGCCCTAAGACCAGGGCGGTGGGCTTACTCAGCCGAGTAGAGAAAAATTAAAAGTCAAAAAGATGGGGCCCTAAAACCAGGGCGCTGGGGGGCAACTCACCAGAGCCAGAATTTCTTCCTGGCGGGCAATGTCCTGACGGCGGGAGTGTGAGCGATTCCTCACACGGGGCACCATCTGTGGGGAGCTGAATTGCTCCCCAGGGAGCCGATCAGGAGGAGGGTGAGTGCCGACGGCTGGAACCCGGGTCCCCCCTCGTCCGGGGACCCCTTCCCTCCCAGCCAGGGAAACGAGGCAACCACACGCAGCTGATGGCAGCTCAGAATCCGTTTATTCCTAAGGCACACGGGTTTTTATAGAGGAGGAGGGGAGACAGCCAAGGAATCAATAATCCTTCTAAGGGAGTTGCCAGGTGTCATGTAGATTTCAGTACAGACAAAAAAACTAGGGTACAGACAAAAACTAGGGAGTAACCTGTCCTTAAGACAT